>OY997268.1:596644653-596794653 GCA_963921465.1 Triticum timopheevii | reverse complement strand
ATGGCACTTACGAAAATTCAGTTATCGTCGCCAGTTCGTTCCACTTCTCGCGCGCACTCGCCCTCACCGCCCCCGCCGCCCGTCGTCGTCGTCGCCGCCCCCCCCCCCCCCCCCGTCGCCCGTCGTCGTCGCCGCCCCCGCCGCCCGTCTCGTCGCCGTCCCTGGCCGCCGCCGACCTGTCTCGTCGCCGTCCCCGGCCGCCGCCGCCCATCGTCGCCACCCGCCCGTACGCACCCGGCCCGCTCCATACACACACACGCACACTACACACACACACACATACACACAAACACACACACACACACACACACACACACGTACACACACACACACTACACACACATGCATACACACACACACACACAAACACACACACACACTACACGTACACTACACATATAGAACTATCTAGTTTATTTTTCTGTTTTCTAATGTTTAGATGAATTAGAACTATCTAGTTTATTTTTAATTAGTAAATATAATGCTTAGTTGAACTAGTTGAATTAATATATAGAACTAGTTTATTTTTAGTAAATGCTTAGTTGAACTTGTTGAATTAATATATAGAACTAGTTTATTTTTAGTAAATATAATGCTTAGTTTGAACTAGTTGAATTAATATATAGAACTAGTTTATTTTTAGTAAATGCTTAGTTGAACTTGTTGAATTAATATATAGAACTAGTTTATTTTTAGTAAATATAATGCTTAGTTTGAACTAGTTGAATTAATATATAGAACTAGTTTATTTTTAGTAAATATAATGCTTAGTTTGAACTAGTTGAATAATATATAGAACTACTTTATTTTTAGTAAATGCTTAGTTGAACTTGTTGAATTAATATATAGAACTAGTTTATTTTTAGTAAATATAATGCTTAGTTTGAACTAGTTGAATTAATATATAGAACTAGTTTATTTTTAGTAAATGCTTAGTTGAACTTGTTGAATTAATATATAGAACTAGTTTATTTTTAGTAAATATAATGCTTAGTTTGAACTAGTTGAATTAATATATAGAACTAGTTTATTTTTAGTAAATGCTTAGTTGAACTTGTTGAATTAATATATAGAACTAGTTTATTTTTAGTAAATATAATGCTTAGTTGAACTAGTTGAATTAATATATAGAACTAGTTTATTTTTAGTAAATGCTTAGTTGAACTGGTTGAATTAATATAACTAGTTTAGTTTTAGTAAATGCTTAGTTGAATTAATAGAAGTAGTTGAATTAATTGAATTAGTAAGTGTTTAATGTTTCGCCTAATATGAACATAGGAAATGTCGTCTGACGACGGAAAAAATTTCATTATGTGCGAATACTGTGAAGACCAGCGCGGTCAGTGCGACAGAAATTTCCTTGTTGATGGTAGGCGATTCAGCATCAAGCTGGATGAGCCTTTCGAATTCGATACAGTAAGTCACTATGCTTCATTAAGAATTTTGTTTTCGTAATTAAGCATGAATGCTTCATTTGCCTGACTTATAATTTTTAATTTTCACTATTCTACTAGCGCATCCCCTGCCATGCAAGAATTTTTGTCTTGGATAAGATAGGTTTCAAAGATATGGAAACTATGGAGGTAAAGAGAGCTTACCTGAAAACTGAGCATGATGATTATACTTTCAACGTCAAAGTATACAATGCACATGCGTACACCTATTTTGAATGCAAAACTTGGCAAGCACTATGCAAGGCTTATGCATTTGAGCCTGGTATGGTTATCACCTTTGATATTCGTCCGGAAGATGATATTGAAGGTAATAGAGACATATGGGTCGATGTGCAGACGCCTCCAGTTCTACCATTATGTGAGTTTTTCTCAACTATATTTTTGTCTTTGATATTGCTTATTCAAAAATAACTGACAACTAATTTCTATTGACAGCTTATCTCCATTCAACCAAACATGTCCGGCGCTTGGTAGACAGGACCTACTACTGTCCCGGAGCTGAACTAAACTGCGAGGAGATAAGTCATTATGTTTCATGGCTTGAGGATCTTCATACTGTGAAGACAAATTTTCTTCCTGCACTTAGAAATGTTAGTACTCAAAACGTGCGACCAATAGTGATGGTATTGAACTACGGTCATATCTATTTAGGAATGATGATAAGATATTTACTATTTGTCCTCAATGCATATTTTGCATACATAATTTTTTTGCTAAACTTTCATTGCTAAGTATATTAATTAAGTACTATACAATGTTCTTCAACAGGGACTCCCGATGACAGTTGTGCCTCAGGGAATCAAGACTAAAGGTCAGATGTCAATTGTTAGCTTATGGCCAAGATATCCTGCATTGCACATGAATGCATTCAGGATTTCTAGAAGCGATGAATGCTTAATAGTGAAAGATTGGAGGAAAATTGTTAATGATCACAGAGAAGTACTAGGGGGCAGCAATGAGAAGCGCATCCCACGATTAGGAGATAGGTTCATCGGCATGCTCCAGTATGATCAATCAGGAGAGCTATACATGTTCTATGCTATTTTACCAGAGAGAGAGTAGCTAGCAGGAGTGATTTAGCTAGTTCTTCATGCTGCTCTTAATTAGTACTTGTCCTTTCATGTCCGTGTTCTTCGTTCTGAACTTAAGTGATTTGCTATTGTGGTGTTATATATGAACGCTTATAATATCATGACAATCATGTTGAACTCGATCGATAATATTTTTGCTTCTGGTACAAGTGAATGTTTCTTCTTTAAGCTAGTAGTGCTGGTGGTGATTAGATAGCTAGTTAATTATTATATCATTTAATGAAAGAAACCGCAGATTAGTTTCAGCTGGATGGATCCTACCTAAGTGATCAAGTATATGCCATATCCATATATATTATAGTTGATCAAGTATAATATGGATATGGCATATACTCTAGCTAGCTAGCTAGTAGAGATATCCAATAATGCATCCAGTCGAAACTAATCCGTGGCACTTTCACCTAATGATTTAACAACTCATTATAATGTAAAACAATCACTAAATTAAATTGAAAACACAAAATTAAAGAAAAATAAAAAAACACCCAAACATTTAGTACCGGTTGGTGTTACCAACTGGTACTAATGCCCTCCACGCAAACGGGCCTGGCTCGTGCCACGTGGTGGCACTTTAGCGCCGGTTCGTGACGAACCGGTACTAAAGGGGGGGGGCTTTTAGTCCCCACTCTTTAGTGCCGGTTCGCCAACCGGCACTAAAGGCCGTCACGAACCGGCACTAAAGCCCGGTTCTGCACTAGTGAATTGCTTGGCTCGTCATCGGGGTTGTGCATGATTAAATACTTTGTGTGATGAAGATAGATCATAGCCAAACTATATGATTTTGTAGGGATAACTTTCTTTAGCCATGTTATTTTGAGAAGACATGATTACCTTGACTATTATGCTTGAAGTATTACTATTTCTTATGTCTTTATGAACTTTTATTTTGTATTATTTGGATCTGGACATTCATGCCACAATGAAAGAAAATTACATTATGAATTATGCTAGGTAGCATTCCACATAAAAAATTCTCTTTTTATCATTTACCTACTCCAGGACGAGCAGGAATTAAGCTTGGGGATGCTTGATACGTCTCCAACGTATCTATAATTTTTGATTGTTCCATGCTATTATATTACCCCTTTTGGATGTTTATGGGCTTTATTCTACACATTTATATCATTTTTGGGACTAACCTACTAACCGGAGGCCCAGCCCATATTGCTGGTTTTTTTTGCCTATTTCAGTATTTCGAAGAAAAGGAATATCAAATGGAGTCCAAATGGAATGAAACCTTTGGGAGCGTTATTTTTGGAACAAATCTGATCCAGAGAGCCTGGAGTGCAAGTCAAGAAATCTCCGAGGGCCCCACGAGATAGGAGGGCGCCCCCCTAGGGGCGTGCCCCCTATCTCGTGGGCCCCTCGGGCGTCCACCGACGTACTTCTTTCTCCTATATATATCCACGGACCCCGAAAACATCCAAGAGCACCACGAAACACAATTTCCACTGCCGTAACCTTCTGTATCCGTGAGATTCCATCTTGGAGCCTTCGCCGACACTCTGCCGAAGGGGGGATCGATCACGGAGGGCTTCTACATCAATACCATAGCCTCTCCGATGAGTTGTGAGTAGTTTACCACAGACCTACGGGTCCATAGTTATTAGCTAGATGGCTTCTTCTCTCTTTTTGGATCTCAATACAATGTTCTCCCCCTCTCTTGTGGAGATCTATTCGATGTAATCTCTTTTTGCGGTGTGTTTGCAGAGATCTAATGAATTGTGGATTTATGATCAAGTTTATCTATGAATAATATTGGAATCTTCTCTGAATTCTTTTATGTATGATTGAGTTATCTTTACAAGTCTCTTCGAATTATCGGTTTGGTTTGGCCTACTAGATTGATCTTTCTTGCCATGGGAGAAGTGTTTAGCTTTGGGTTCAATCTTGCGGTGATCTTACCCAGTGACAGAAAGGGTTGCAAGACACGTATTGTATTGTTGCCATCGAGGATAACAAGATGGGGTTTATATCATATTGCATGAGTTTATCCCTCTACATCATGTCATCTTGCTTAATGCGTTACTCCGTTCTTATGAACTTAATACTCTAGATGCATGCTGGATAGCGGTCGATGTGTGGAGTAATAGTAGTAGATGCAGGCAGGAGTCGGTCTACTTGTTATGGATGTGATGCCTATATACATGATCATGCCTAGATAATGTCATAATTATTTGCTTTTCTATCAATTGCTTGACAGTAATTTGTTCACCCACCGTAATACTTATGCTCTCGAGAGAAGCCTCTAGTGAAACCTATGGCCCCCGGGTCTATCTCTTATCATATTTGCTTTCAATCTACTTTTATTTGCATCTTTACTTTTCTGCATCTATATTATAAAATACCAAAAATATATCTATCTTATCATACTTTCTCCATCAGATCTCACTTTTGTAAGTGACCGTGAAGGGATTGACAACCCCTTTATTGCGTTGGTTACGAGTTCTCAGTTTGTTTGTGTAGGTGTGTGGGACTTTTGAGGAGCCTCCTACTAGGTTGATACCTTGGTTCTCAAAACTGAGGGAAATACTTACGCTACACTTTGCTGCATCACCCTCTCCTCTTCGGGGAAAACCAACGCTAGCTCAAGACGTAGCATCACCCATCTGCAATACGTGGATGACACCATGATTATGGTGGAGGGATCGGACATGGGCATGGTTAATCTTAAGTTCCTACTTCTTTTCTTTGTGGCTATGTCGGGACTTAAGATTAACTTTGACAAGAGCGAGGTAGTGGTTCTGGGATTCTGTGCATAAGATGAACAGAGGATTGCAGACAACCTTAACTATAAACGTGCAACCTTCCCCACAGCTTATCCGGGGATGCCGATGTCTGACTCCAGGATCTTGACGATGGAGTTTGACCCGCTCGTTGGACGAGTGGCATCTTGTGCGGAGCCATGGACCATCCTCGTCGGCTCTAACCATGCCAGCCTCCCCATGTATATGTGTTGTGGAATGTGGTAATTTCAAAAAAATTCCTACGATCACGCAAGATCTATCACTAGGTGATGCATAGCAATGAGAAGGGAGAGTGTTGTCTACGTACCCTCGTAGACCGAAAGCGGAAGCGTTAGGACAACATGGTTGATGTAGTCATACGTCTTCACGATCCGAGTGGGTGAGTCGAGCTATCAAGTCCAGTTAAACTCTCAAACTTCCTTACTTAAGCTCTAACCCTCAAACTTCTTTTCCAACTTCCTTACTACGTTGCAGTAACCAGTCATAGCCGGGCTCCTGACATCCCATTCTTTCATTACTTGATTGCCACCAAATCTGAGTCGCCGTAGACCATGAGGCGACGGACGCTGAGTGAAATGTCCATACGCAACCCATACAAAAGTGCTTCATATTCAGCTTCATTGTTGGAGGAATCAAAATGAATCTGGAGAACATATAGACAGGGGGCGCCCTCCACCCTCGTGGAGGCCTCGTGTCCTTCCCGGACTACTTCTTTCTTTCCAAAATTCTTAAATATTCCAAAATGGATAGAAATTTCCATTAGAATTGTTTTGGAGTTGGTTTAACTACCGTACCACATACCTATTCCTTTTCGGAGTCTGAAACGTTCTAGAAAGTGTCCCTTATGTATTCCTCTGGGGTTACAGTCTCAATAATATTAGTTTCAACATTGATAGGATTACCTGAGTTATAATGTTTGATTCTTTGACCGTTCACCACCCTCGGACTTGTGCCTTCAAAGTTGTTGATTTTTATGGCACCCGAATGATAGACCTCCCCGATAACGTAAGGACCTTCCCATTTAGAGAGAAGTTTTCCTGCAAAAAATCTTAAGCGAGAGTTGAATAATAACACATAATCACCTACGTTGAACTCACGCTTTTGAATCCTTTTGTCATGCCAGCGTTTGACTTTTTCTTTGAACAGCTTGGCATTCTCATAGGCTTGGGTTCTCCATTCATCAAGTGAGCTAATATCAAATAACCTCTTTAATAGCCCAGTATGCTTTATGTTCAAGTTCAAGAGGTAAGTGACATGCCTTTCCATAAACCATATTATATGGAGACATACCCATATGATTTTTATATGCAGTTCTATAGGCCCATAATGCATCATCAAGTTTTTTGGACCAGTTCTTTCTAGATCTATTCATAATATTTTGCAAAATTAATTTGAGCTCTCTATTTCTCAACTCTACTTGACCACTAGACTGCGGGTGATAAGGAAATGTGATTCTATGATTAACATCATACTTAGCAAGCATCTTACGGAAAGCACCATGAATAAAATGTGAACCACCATCAGTCATAAGATACCTAGGGACTCCAAACCTCGGAAAAATAACTTCTTTAAGCATTTTAATAGAAGTGTTATGATCAGCACTACTAGTTGGAATAGCTTCTACCCACTTAGTAACTTAATCAACATCAACTAAAATATGTGTATAACCATTAGAGACAGGAAAAGGTCCCACGTAATCAAAGCGCCAAACATCAAATGGTTCAATCACAAGAGAATAATTCATAGGCATTTCTTGACGTCTACTAATATTACCAATTCTTTGACATTCATCACAAGACAAGACAAACTTACGAGCATCTTTGAAGAGAGTAGTCCAATAAAAACTGGATTACAATACCTTATGTGCAGTTCTATCTCCAACGTGGTGTCCTCCATATGATTCAGAATGACACTTGCGTAGGATCTATTCCTGTTCATGCTCAGGTACACAACGTCTAATAACACCATCTACTCCTTCTTTATACAGGTGTGGGTCATCCCAGAAGTAATGTCTTAAATCATAATAGAACCTTTTCTTTTGCTGGTATGTGAAACTAGGTGGTATAAATTTAGCAACAATGTAATTAGCATAATCAGCATACCAAGGAGCAGTACGAGAAGCATTAATGACCACTAATTGTTCATCAGGAAAGCTATCATCAATAGGTAGTGGGTCATCAAGAACATTCTCTAACCTAGACAAGTTGTCTGCAATGGGTTTCTCAGCTCCCTTTCTATCAATAATATGGAAATCAAATTCTGGGAGCAAGAGAACCCATCTAACAAGTATAGGCTTAGCATCTTTCTTTTCCATAAGATATTTAATAGCAGCATGATCAGTGTAAATAGTAACTTTGGAATCAACAATATAAGGTTTGAACTTATCACAAGCAAACACAACTACTAAGAACTCTTTTTTAGTAGTTGCATAATTTCTCTGGGTAGTATCAAGAGTTTTACTAGCATACTGGATAACATTCAATTTCTTATCAACTCTTTGCCCTAGAACAACACCTACAGCATAATCACTAGCATCACACATAATTTCAAAAGGTAAATTCCAATCAGGTGGCTGAACAACAGGTGCAGTGATCAAAGTTTTCTTAAGTATTTCAAATGCTTCTACACAATCATCATCAAAGACAAAAGGAATATCTTTTTACAACAAATTAGTCAGAGGCCTAGAGATTTTAGAAAAGTCCTTAATGAACCTCCTATAAAAACCGGCATGACCAAGGAAACTTCTTATACCTTTTATGTCCTTGGGACATGGCATCTTTTCCATAGCATCAACTTTAGCTTTATCAACTTCAATACCTCTCTCGAAAATCTTATGCCCCAAGACAATGCCCTCATTAACCATAAAGTGGCACTTTTCCCAATTCAACACGAGACTAGTGTCTTCACATCTCTGCAAAACTCGATCAAGGTTGCTCAAGCAATCATCAAAAGAGGCCCATAAATGGAGAAATCATCCATGAATACCTCACAAATATTTTCACAAAAGTCAGAGAATATAGCCATCATGCATCTTTGAAAGGTAGCAGGTGCATTACATAAACCAAAAGGCATACGTCTATAAGCAAACGTACCAAAAGGGCAAGTAAAAGTAGTTATTGATTGATCCTTCGCTGACACAGGTATTTGAGAGAAACCAGAATAACCATCTAGAAAGCAGAAATGCGTGTGTTTGGATAGTCTTCCTATCATTTGATCAATAAAAGGTAAAGGGTAATGATCTTTCTTAGTAGCTTTATTTAATTTACGGAAATCAATTACCATCCTATAACCTGTAATGATTCTTTGCGGGATCAATTCATCTTTATCATTAGGGACAACAGTAATACCTCCCTTTTTAGGAACGCAGTGGATGGGACTTACCCAATCGCTATCAGCAACGGGATAAATTATACCTGCCTCAAGGAGCTTTAGTATCTTCTTTCTTACCACTTCTTTCATCTTAGGATTTAACCTTCATTGAGGATCTCTAACTGGTTTGGCGTCTTTCTCCACATTTATTTTGTGTTGGCATAGGGCGGGACTAATGCCCTTAAGATCATCTAGAGTATATCCAATAGCAGCACGGTGCTTCTTCAGAGTTTTCAATAATCTTTCCTCTTCTTGCTCTAAAAGGTTAGCACTAATAATAACATGATATATTTTCTTTTCATCAAGATAAGCATACTTAAGATTATCAGGTAATGGTTTGAGTTCAAACACGAGATCACCCTTGGGTGGAGGGGGATCCCCTAGGATTTCAACAGGTAAGTTGTGTTTCAGAATAGGACCCTGTTGAAGGAATGCTTCATCTATTTCCCTTCTTTCAGTCATAAACATATCATTTTCATGGTCTAGCAAATATTGTTCTAACGGATCAGTAGGAGGTATGACAATACAAGCAAGACCAATTATTTCATCTTTAGTAGGTAATTCTTTATCATGGGGTTGTCTATGAAACTTAGCAAAATTAAACTCATGAGACATATCCCCTAAGCCAATTTCAACAATATCCTTTTCGCAATCAATCCTAGCATTAACAGTATTCAAGAAGGGTCTACCAAAAATAATGGGACAAAAATCATCTTGCGAGGAACTAAGAACAAGCAAAAACAACAGGATATTTAACCTTCCCACACAAGACTTCAACATTTCTAACAATCCCAACTGGTGAAATAGTATCTCTATTGGCAAGCTTGATAGTAACATCAATACCTTCCAATTCAGCGGGTGCAATATCATGCATAATTTCTTTATATAAGGAAATAGGTATTGCACTAGCACTAGCACCCATATCACATAAGCCATGATAACAGTGATCTCCTATTTTAACAGAAATAACAGGCATGCCTACAACGGGTCTATGTATCTTAGCATCTGGTCTAACAATATTAGCAGTCTCACCACAGAAATAAATAACATGCCCATCTAAACTATCATCCAAGAGATCTTTAACCATAGCAATACTAGGTTCAACTTTGATTTGCTCAGGAGGTGTATAAGTTCTAGTATTACTCTTACGAACAATAGTTGAAGTTTTAGCATGAACCATTATCCTAACAGGGAAAGGTGGTTTCTCAACATAAGTAGTAGGAACAATAGGATCATTATAAGTGATAGTCTTTTCTTCAACTGTAATAGGTGCAACTACTTTTACTTCAATGGGAGGATTATATTTAAACCACTTCTACTTAGGGAGGTCAACGTGAGTAGCAAAAGATTCACAAAAAGCAGCTACTATCTCAGAGTCAAGTCCATACTTAGCGCTAAATCCACGAAAGACATCGGTATCCATAAAAGATTTAACACAATCAAACTTAGGTATTATACCTGACTCCTTACCATAATCGGAGCCCCAATCTTCGGAGTTGCGTTTAGTTCTTTCCAATAAATCTCATTTGAATTCAATAGTCTTCAGGATATAAGAACCAGCATAGGAAGTATCGAGCATGTTGCGATCATTGGGAGAAAGCTGAGCATAAAATTTTTGAATAATCATTTCTCTGGAGAGCTCATGATTGGGGCATGAATATAACATTGACTTAAGGCTCCCCCAAGCTTGAGCGATGCTTTATCCTTCGCGAGGCCAGAAATTATATATGTAATTACGATCACGATGAACAAGATGCATAGGATAAAACTTCTGGTAAAATTCCAACTTCAATCGTTTATAATTCCAAGATCCCGTATCATCACATAGCCTATAGCATGTCAATGCATCTCCCTTCAAAGATAAAGGGAAGACCTTCCTTTTGACAACGTCATCGGGAATACCTGCAAGTTTAAATAATCCACAAACTTCATCCACAAAGATAAGGTGTAAATCGGGATGCAATGTTCCATCTCCTGCAAAGGGATTAGCTAGCAGCTTCTCTATCATACCCGAAGGAATCTCAAAGTAAATATTTTCAGTAGGTTCAGTAGGTTGAGGAGCAACTCTTTGCTCTTCTGTTCGGGGTGAAGATACCCCGAACAAGCCCCTCAAAGGATTAGGTTCCATAGTAACAAGTGACAGAAAATTTCAGCACAATATATAAATATTTCCTTACCAAGTTCCACTCACCAAAGGCGCTTCACTCCCCGGCATCGGCGCCAGAAAAGAGTCTTGATGACCCACAAGTATAGGGGATCTATCATAGTCCTTTCAATAAGTAGAGTGTCGAACCCAGCGAGGAGCAGAAGGAAATGACAAGCGGTTTTCAGTAAGGTTTTCTCTACAAGCACTGAAATTATAGGTAACAGATAGTTTTGTGATAAGATAAATTGTAACGAGTAACAAGCAATGAAAGTAAATAAAGTGAAGCAAGGTGGCCCAATCCTTTTTGTAGCAAAGGACAAACCTGGACAATTTCTTATAATGAGAAAAGAGCTCCCGAGGACACATGGGAATTATCATCAAGCAAGTTTTCATCACGCTCATATGATTCGCGTTCGGTACTTTGATAATTTGATATGTAGGTGGACCGGTGCTTGGGTACTGCCCTTACTTGGACAAGCAACCCACTTATGATTAACCCCTATTGCAAGCATCCGCAACTACAAAAGAAGTATTAAGGTAAACCTAACCACAACATTAGACATATGGATCCAAATCAGCCCCTTACGAAGCAACGCATAAACTAGGGTTTAAGCTTCTATCACTCTAGAAACCCATCATCTACTTATTACTTCCCAATGCCTTCCTCTAGGCCCAAATAATGTTGATGTGTCATGTAGTCGACGTTCACATAACACCACTAGAGAAAGACAACATACATCTCATCGAAATATCGAACGAATGCCAAATTCACATGACTACTAATAGCAAGACTTCACCCATGTCCTCAGGAACAAATGTAACTACTCACAAAGCATATTCATGTTCATAATCATAGGAGTAATAATATGCATTAAGGATCTGAACATATGATCTTCCACCAAATAAACCAATTAGCATCAACTACAAGGAGTAATCAACACTACTAGCAACCCACAGGTACCAATTTGTGGTTTTGGATACAAGATTGGATACAAGAGATGAAGTAGGGTTTGAGAGGAGATGGTGCTGATGAAGATATTGATGAAGATTGACCCCCTCCCGATGAGAGCATCATTGGTGATGACGATGGTGATGATTTCCCCCTCCTGGAGGGAAGTTTCCTCGGCAGAACAGCTCTGCCGGAGCCCTAGATTGGTTCCACCAAGGTTCCGCTTCGTGGCGGCGAAGTTTCGTCCTGTAAGCTTGCCTCTGATTTTTTCCAAGGTAAAAGCCTTCATATAGCAAAGGATGGGCACCGGAGGGCAACCAGGGGGCCCAGAAGACAGGGGCGCGCCTAGTAGGGGTGGGCACGCCCCCCACCCTCCTGGCCAGGGTGTGGGCCCCCTCCCGTGCTTTCTTCGCTCAATAAGTCTTATTAATTCCAAAAATAGCTTTCGTGGAGTTTCAGGATTTTTGGAGCTGTGCAGAATAGGTTTCCAATATTTGCTCCTTTTCCAGCCAGAATTCCAGCTGCCGGCATTCCCCCTCTTCATGGTAAACCTTGTAAACTAAGAGAGAATAGCCATAAGTGCTGAGATAAAATATGTAATAACATCCCATAATACAATAAATATCGATATAAAAGCATGATGCAAAATGGACGTCTCAGGCAGCCATCATGACCAAAGCCCCACAGGTTCCAAAAAAGCGCGCACATGATCACTCGCCTAACGGGTCCTCCCGGGACCCTACAGTAGTCAAAGAACTAAGGGCACGACGCAATTGGGCAGTACGTGAACGAGTCCGACCGCAGATCTCACCAGGGTCATTCTCAAGCCGGCCCCGACCCCCAGCTTGGCGGGGAATAGGGGGCAGGACCTCCGCAGCTCCTGCCGCTCGCGAGCCCTAGTGGCCTTGAGGTGGCCCTCCAGAACCTCCTTAGCCTGGAGGAACGCAAGCTGCTCCAAAACCGGGCCCTTCTTGCCATAGAAAACTATAGCCGAATCGGCGGCGACCTTGGCCAGATGACCAAGAGGAACACCAGCAAGGGCGGAAAAGGGATTGTCGCAAATATCATCAGAATCAGAACACGGAGCCTGAGAGTCGGACGGACTTGCGTCAAGGTTGCGGATGGCGGCGCGACCAAAAGCCTTCTCCACCGCGGTCGGCGAAGCCCCGATCAACCGCGGAACTGCCTCGAGCCGTGCACTCTTCCGGGCAGACGAGGCCGGAGTAGAGGCCGAGCGGTGGCGGCCCCGGGACTTGGGAGGCTGGTACGGTGCGGGGGGAGAGGCATCCGTGAGGCCGGGCTCAAAAAGCACCGGCGCCGGAGGGTCCTCCCGGACCGGCATCAGAGACACGAGCTGAGGGAAGGACGGGGGCCAGACCTCCATGCTCGGCTGGCTCCGCTCCCTTCCTCCTCCAACAAGGAAGGTAGCGGGGGGAGGAAGGGAGGAGATACGATGGTTCCTAGAGGCAGCATGGCAGCCTCGTCGAGCATGGCAGCGATGGCCTCAATGTCCTCGGGGCAGGCGTCATGGGACACATCCTCTGGGCAGGAGACGTGGGACCCAACCCCGGGGAAGGCATCATGGGCGGTGGAGGGATCGTCCCCAGAATCAGTGGAGTCATCGTTGGAGGCCTCGGGAACTACGGGAGCGCCTGGGGGAACTATGGGGGGCAGCACCGCCACCAGCCCCAGTCACGGGGTCGGCACCTCCACCATCATCCGGGTTGAGGGGATCGGTAGGAGTCCCACCCTCAACCGAGATGTGTAAGTCGTACCCAACGTCTTTGAAGAACATCCTGATCGTCGTCTTGAGCTTGGCGGGGTCTGGAGACTTGATCTGCACACGCACAACGGGGCCCTTGGGAAGAGAAGTGGTGTCGACCGCCACAAACTTGCCCAACAAACGGGACAGGCCACGGATGACCCCCTCATCCCGAGCCGGTGGTGGGAGTCCACATATCTGCACCCACACCGTAGACAGGGAGGCCACCACAAGCGGGTCCACAGACGGGACGGAGATGTGGACGGAGAGCTGGTTGAGAGCGAGCATGAGTCTGGCGCTGTGGATGCCATAGCGAAGACTGGCCAGGTCGGGAAAGACCACAATGAACTCCTGGTCTGAGATTGGGGTCACCTCCCAATCCCAGTCCGGGTTGAACAGGTGGCGAGCTCCTCGGAGGTGATGGCCGGAGTCACCGTCTTGCCATCCAAGACCGAGATGAGTGCAGTCATGGGAGGGGTGGCCCGGGCCTCGAGGAGGTCCATCTGGAAGAAGCCCAGGTCGTCGAGCGCATAGCCGAACAACCCAAGCACACTAATGGGCTGGTGGTCGGGGCAGAGCGTGGCGGGGTGGTCCGTTCTCTTGCAAAGAAAGCAGGACGGAGACTGGGTGCACTCCACCTTGCAGTGCCCGGCCACCCCCACAGTTGAAGCACGTAGCCACCGCTGCCGCCAGTGGTGGGACAACCGCTACCGGAGGGTGAGTAACCGAGGAAGTTGGGCCACCCAACTTGGACTGAGCACCACCCTTCTTCTTCTTCTTGGCAAATGCCCCATGACCATTGCGGTTGTTGTTGTTGTTAGGACCGACCGGGGGGAACTGAGCTTGGCGGCGGGGAGGATCGTAGCAACGGGGAGGCAAGGCCTCTGAGCGTCCAGAGAGAGGCGGTCCCGATCCCGGCCGCGGCCACGCCACGACAGCGGGAAACAGTCCCGGGGGCAAGCAGAACGCCAATCGGCGCTGTCGGCCGCCACCGGATCTTTGCCGCGCAACATGGACTCGCGGAGCTCGGCCTCCCTCCGTGAGCCATCCGGTGACTGTCGCGAGAGGGCATCCCGGCCCGGCGCGCGGCACTTGGGATGCGGCTCTCCGTCGCCAGCCTCACGGGCCATCGGGGATGGCAGGGCGGGGACGGGAGAGCGGCCGCGTGGTGAGGGAGATCAGGAGGGAGCAGGGGGAGATGGCGGCAGGGGGGAGGGGGTGGGGACCGGGCGAGACAAGGGCGAGGAGGCAGCGCACGAGTCCAACCCTAAAGCGAGCGGACATGGTGGGCCGGGAGAGGGGAATAGACCCCTTGGCCCAGATTGGGTTGGCCCTACAGTCGCAGGCCTAGAGGTGGGAGGGAAATCCCCCGACGCGGCCGGCCCACACGGCCCACGTCGGCCTAGCCCACGACATGAAGCTGAAGGAAATATGCCCTGGAGGCAATAATAAAGTTTTTATTTATTTCCTTATATCATGATAAATATTTATTATTCATGCTAGAATTGTATTAACCGGAAACATAATACTTGTGTGAATACATAGACAAACAGAGTGTCACTAGTATGCCTCTACTTGACTAGCTCGTTGATCAAAGATGGTTATGTTTCCTGACCATAGACATGTGTTGTCATTTGATTAACGGGGTCACATCATTAGGAGAATGATGTGATTGACTTGACCCATTCCGTTAGCTTAGCACTTGATCGTTTAGTATTCTGCTATTGCTTTCTTCATGACTTATACATGTTCCTATGACTATGAGATTATGCAACTCCCGTTTACTAGAGGAACACTTTGTGTGCTACCAAACGTCACAACGTAACTAGGTGATTATAAAGGTGCTCTACAGGTGTCTTTGAAGGTACTTGTTGGGTTGGCGTATTTCGAGATTAGGATTTGTCACTCCGATTGTCGGAGAGGTATCTCAGGGCCCACTCGGTAATGCACATCACTTAAGCCTTGCAAGAATTGCAACTAATGAGTTAGTTGCGGGATGATATATTATGGAACGAGTAAAGAGACTTGCCGGTAACGAGATTGAACTAGGTATGGAGATACCGACGATCGAATCTCGGGCAAGTAACATACCGATGACAAAGGGAACAACCTATGTTGTTATGCGGTTTGACCGATAAAGATCTTCGTAGAATATGTAGGAACCAATATGAGCATCCAGGTTCCGCTATTGGTTATTGACCGGAGACGTGTCTCGGTCATGTCTACATAGTTCTCGAACCCGTAGGGTCCGCACGCCTAAATTTCGGTGACGATCGTAATTAGGGTTTTTGTGTTTTGATGTACCGAAGGTTGTTCGGAGTCCTGGATGTGATCATAGACATGACGAGGAGTCTCGAAATGGTTGAGACATAAAGATTGATATATTGGAAGCCTATATTTGGATATCGGAATCGTTCCGGGTGAAATCGGGATTTTATCGGAGTACCGGGGGGTTACCGGAACCCCCCCGGGGGTTAATGGGCCTACATGGGCCCTAAGGGAGAAGAGGAGGGCCGGCCAGGGCAGGCCGTGCGCCCCCTCCCCCTAGTCCGAATAGGACAAGGAAGGGGTGGGGCGGCGCCCCCCTTTCCTCTTTCCCCCTTCCCCTTTCCTTCCCCTACAAGGCAAGAGGAGGGGAGTCCTACTCCCGGTGGGAGTAGGACTCCTCCAGGCGCACCCCTAGGGGCCGGCCGCACCTCCCCTCTCCCTCCTTTATATACAGGGGCAGCGGGCACCCCATAACACACAAGTTGATCTTCGTGATCGTTCCTTAGCCGTGTGTGGTGCCCCCCTCCACCATATTCCACCTCGGTCATATCGTAGAGGTGCTTAGGCGAAGCCCTACATCGGTAGAACATCATCACCGTCATCACGCCATCATGCTGACAAAACTCTCCCTCAACACTCGGCTGGATCGGAGCTCGAGGGACGTCACCATGTTGAACGTGTGCAGAACTCGGAGGTGCCGTACGTTCGGTACTTGGATCGGTCGGATCGGGAAGACATACGAGTACTTCCTCTACATTGTGTCAACGCTTCTGTTGCCGGTCTACGAGGGTACGTAGACAACACTCTCCCCTCTCGTTGCTATGCATCACCATGATCTTGCGTGTGCGTAGGAAAATTTTGAAATTACTATGTTCCCCATCAGTGGCATCCGAGCCTAGGTTTTATGCGTTGATGTTATATGCACGAGTAGAACACAAGTGAGTTGTGGGCGATACAAGTCATACTGCTTACCAGCATGTCATACTTTGGTTCGGCGGTATTGTTGGATGAAGCGGCCCGGACCGACATTACGCGTACGCTTACGCGAGACTAGTTCTACCGACGTGCTTTGCACACAGGTGGCTGGCGGGTGTCAGTTTCTCCAACTTTAGTTGAACCGAGTGTGGCTACGCCCGGTCCTTGCGAAGGTTAAAACAGCACCAACTTGACAAACTATCATTGTGGTTTTGATGCGTAGGTAAGAACGGTTCTTGCTAAGCCCGTAGCAGCCACGTAAAACTTGCAACAACAAAGTAGAGGACGTCTAACTTGTTTTTGCAGGGCATGTTGTGATGTGATATGCTCGAGACGTGATGCTATATTTTATTGTATGAGATGATCATGTTTTGTAACCGAAGTTATCGGCAACTGGCAGGAGCCATATGATTGTCGCTTTATTGTATGAAATGCAAACGCCATGTAATTGCTTTACTTGATCACTAAGCGGTAGCGATAGTCGTAGAAGCAATAGACGGCGTAAACGACAACGATGCTACGATGGAGATCAAGGTGTCGCGCCGGTGACGATGGTGATCAAGGAGGTGCTTCGGAGATGGAGATCACAAGCACAAGATGATGATGGCCATATCATATCACTTATATTGATTGCATGTGATGTTTATCTTTTATGCATCTTATCTTGCTTTGATTGATGGTAGCATTATAAGATGATCTCTCACTAAATTTCAAGATAAAAGTGTTCTCCCTGAGTATGCACTGTTGCCAAAGTTCATCGTGCCCAGACACCATGTGATGATCGGGTGTGATAAGCTCTACATCCATCTACAACGGGTGCAAGCCAGTTTTGCACACGTAGAATACTCAGGTTAAACTTGACAAGCCTAGCATATGCAGATATGGCCTCGGAACACTGAGACCGAAAGGTCGAGCGTGAATCATATAGTAGATATGATCAACATAGTGATGTTAACCATTGAAAACTACTCCATTTCACGTGATGATCGGTTATGGTTTAGTTGATTTGGATCACGTGATCACTTAGAGGATTAGAGAGACGTCTTTCTAAGTGGGAGTTCTTAAGTAATATGATTAATTGAACTTAAATTTATCATGAACTTAGTACCTGATAGTATCTTGCTTGTCTATGTTGATTGTAGATAGATGGCCCGTGCTGTTGTTCCGTTGAATTTTAATGCGTTCCTTGAGAAAGCAAAGTTGAAAGATGATGGTAGCAATTACACGGACTGTATCCGTAACTTGAGGATTATCCTCATTGTTGCACAGAAGAATTACGTCCTGCAAGCACCGCTGGGTGCCAGGCCTGCTGCATGAGCAACACCAGATGTTGTGAACGTCTGGCAGAGCAAAGCTGATGACTACTCGATAGTTCAGTGTGCCATGCTTTACGGCTTAGAACCGGGACTTCAACGATGTTTTGAACGTCATCGAGCATATGAGATGTTCCAGAAGTTGAAGTTAATATTTCAAGAAAATGCCCGGATTGAGAGATATGAAGTCTCCAATAAGTTCTATAGCTGCAAGATGGAGGAGAATAGTTCTGTCAGTGAGCATATACTCAAGAAGTCTGGGTATAATAATCACTTGATTCAACTGGGAGTTAATCTTCCAGATGATAGCGGCATTGACAGAATTCTCCAATCAATGCTACCAAGCTACAAAAGCTTTGTGATGAACTATAATATGCAAGGGATGGAAAAGACAATTCCCGAGCTCTTCGCAATGCTAAAGGCTGCGGAGGTAGAAATCAAGAAGGAGCATCAAGTGTTGATGGTCAACAAGACCACTAGTTTCAATAAAAAGGGCAAAGGGAAGAAGAAGGGGAACTTCAAGAAGAACTACAAGCAAGTTGCTGCTCAGGAGAAGAAACCCAAGTCTGAACCTAAGCCTAAAACTGAGTGCTTCTACTGCAAGCAGACTGATCACTGGAAGCAGAACTGCCCCAAGTATTTGGCGGATAAGAAGGATCGCAAGGTGAACAAAGGTATATGTGATATACATGTTATTGATGTGTACCTTACTAGAGCTCGCAGTAGCACCTGGGTATTTGATACTGGTTCTGTTGCTAATATTTGCAACTCGAAACAGGGACTACGGATTAAGCGAACACTGGCCAAGGACGACGTGACGATACGCGTGGGAAATGGTTCCAAAGTCGATGTGATCGCAGTCGGCACGCTACCTCTAAATCTACCTTCGGGATTAGTATTAGACCTAAATAATTGTTATTTGGTGCCAACATTGAGCATGAACATTATATCTGGATCTTGTTTGATGCCAGACGGTTATTCATTTAAATCAGAGAATAATGGTTGTTCTATTTATATGAGTAATATCTTTTATGGTCATGCACCCTTGAAGAGTGGTCTATTTTTGATGAATCTTGATAGTAGTGATACACATATTCATAATGTTGAAGCCAAAAGATGTAGAGTTGATAATGATAGTGCAACTTACTTGTGGCACTGCCGTTTGGGTCATATCGGTATAAAACGCATGAAGAAACTCCATACTGATGGACTTTTGGAACCACTTGATCATGAATCACTTGGTACTTGCGAACCGTGCCTTATGGGCAAGATGACTAAAACACCGTTCTCCGGTACAATGGAGAGAGCAACAGATTTATTGGAAATCATACATACAGATGTATGTGGTCCAATGAATGTTGAGGCTCGTGGCGGATATCATTATTTTCTCACCTTCACAGATGATTTGAGCAGATATGGATATATATACTTAATGAAACATAAGTCTGAAACATTTGAAAAGTTCAAAGAATTTCAGAGTGAAGTTGAAAATCATCGTAACAAGAAAATAAAGTTTCTACGATCTGATCGTGGAGGAGAATATTGGAGTTACGAGTTTGGTCTACATTTGAAACAAAGCGGAATAGTTTCACAACTCATGCCACCCGGAACACCACAGCGTAATGGTGTGTCCGAACATCGTAATCGTACTTTACTTGATATGGTGCGATCTATGATGTCTCTTACTGATTTACCGATATCGTTTTGGGGTTATGCTTTAGAAACGACCGCATTCACATTAAATAGGGCACCATAAAAATTCGTTGATACGATGCCTTATGAACTGTGGTTTGGCAAGAAACCAAAGTTGTCGTTTCTAAAAGTTTGGGGCTGCGATGCTTATGTGAAAAAGCTTCAACCTGATAAGCTCGAACCCAAATCGGAGAAATGTGTCTTCATAGGATACCCAAAGGAAACTGTTGGGTACACCTTCTGTCACAGATCTGAAGTAAGACATTCGTTGCTAAGAATGGATCGTTTCTAGAGAAGGAGTTTCTCTCGAAAGAAGTGACTGGGAGGAACGTAGAACTTGATGAGGTAACTGTACCTTCTCCCTTATTGGAAAGTAGCTCATCACAGAAATATATTCCTGTGACACGTACACCAATTAGTGAGGAAGTTAATGATGATGATCATGGAACTTCAGATCAAGTTGTTACTGAACCTCGTAGATCAACCAGAATAAGATCCGCACCAGAGTGGTACGGTAATCCTGTTCTGGAAGTCATGTTACTAGACCATGATGAACCTACGAACTATGAAGAAGCGATGGTGAGCCCAGATTCCGCAAAATGGCTTGAGGCCATGAAATCTGAGATGGGATCCATGTATGAGAACAAAATATGGACTTTGGTTGACTTGCCCAATGATCGGCAAGCAATTGAAAATAAATGGATCTTCAAGAAGAAGACTGACGCTGACGATAATGTTACTGTCTACAAAGCTCGACTTGTTGCAAAAGGTTTTCGACAAGTTCAAGGGATTGACTATGATGAGACTTTCTCACCCGTAGCGATGCTTAAGTCTGTCCGAATCATGTTAGCGATTGCCGCATTTTATGATTATGAAATATGGCAGATGGATGTCAAAACTGCATTCCTGAACGGGTTTCTGGAAGAAGAGTTGTATATGATGCAGCCAGAAGGTTTTGTTGATCCAAAGGGAGCTAACAAAGTGTGCAAGCTCCAGCGATCCATTTATGGACTAGTGCAAGCCTCTCAGAGTTGGAATAAATGCTTTGATAGTGTGATCAAAGCATTTGGTTTTGTACAGACTTTTGGAGAAGCCAGTATTTACAAGAAAGTGAGTGGGAGCTATGTAGCATTTCTGATATTATATGTGGATGACATATTGCTGATCG
The DNA here is from genome assembly GCA_963921465.1 of Triticum timopheevii. Taxonomy (NCBI): domain Eukaryota; kingdom Viridiplantae; phylum Streptophyta; class Magnoliopsida; order Poales; family Poaceae; genus Triticum; species Triticum timopheevii. Next base: position 596,773,719 of record OY997268.1, on the reverse strand, counting down.
GAAATGATATAGAATTTCTGGATAGCATAAAGGGATACTTGAATAAGAGTTTTTCAATGAAAGACCTCGGTGAAGCTGCTTACATATTGGGCATTAAGATCTATAGAGATAGATCAAGACGCTTAATTGGACTTTCACAAAGCTCATACCTTGACAAAGTTTTGAAGAAGTTCAAAATGGATCAAGCAAAGAAAGGGTTCTTGCCTGTGTTACAAGGTGTGAAGTTGAGTAAGACTCAAAGCCCGACCACTGCAGAAGATAGAGAGAAGATGAAAGATGTTCCCTATGCTTCAACCATAGGCTCTATCATGTATGCAATGCTATGTACCAGATCTGATGTGTGCCTTGCTATAAGTATAGTAGGGAGGTACCAAAGTAATCCAGGAGTGGATCACTGGACAGCGGTCAAGAACATCATGAAATACCTGAAAAGGACTAAGGATATGTTTCTCATATATGGAGGTGACAAAGAGCTCATCGTAAATGGTTACGTTGATGCAAGCTTTGACACCGATCCGGACGATTCGAAATCGCAAACCGGATACGTGTTTACATTGAATGGTGGAGATGTCAGTTGGTGCAGTTCTAAACAAAGCGTCGTGGCGGGATCTACGTGTGAAGCGGAGTACATAGCTGCTTCGGAAGCAGCAAATGAAGGATTCTGGATGAAGGAGTTCATATCCGATCTAGGTGTCATACCTAGTGCCTCGGGTCCAATGAAAATCTTTTGTGACAATACTGGAGCAATTGCTTTAGCGAAGGAATCCAGATTTCACAAGAGAACCAAGCACATCAAGAGACACTTCGATTCCATCCGGGATCTAGTCCAGGTGGGAGACATAGAAATTTTTAAGATACATACGGATCTGAATGTTGCAGACCCGTTGACTAAGCCTCTTCCACGAGCAAAACATGATCAACACCAAGACTCCATGGGTGTTAGAATCATTACTGTGTAATCTAGATTATTGACTCTAGTGCAAGTGGGAGACTGAAGGAAATATGCCCTAGAGGCAATAATAAAGTTTTTATTTATTTCCTTATATCATGATAAATATTTATTATTCATGCTAGAATTGTATTAACTGGAAACATAATACTTGTGTGAATACATAGACAAACAGAGTGTCACTAGTATGCCTCTACTTGACTAGCTCGTTGATCAAAGATGGTTATGTTTCCTGACCATAGACATGTGTTGTCATTTTATTAACGGGATCACATCATTAGGAGAATGATGTGATTGACTTGACCCATTCCGTTAGCTTAGCACTTGATCGTTTAGTATTCTGCTATTGCTTTCTTCATGACTTATACATGTTCCTATGACTATGAGATTATGCAACTCCCGTTTACCGGAGGAACACTTTGTGTGCTACCAAACGTCACAACGTAACTGGGTGATTATAAAGGTGCTCTACAGGTGTCTCCGAAGGTACTTGTTGGGTTGGCATATTTCGAGATTAGGATTTGTCACTCCGATTGTCGGAGAGGTATCTCAAGGCCCACTCGGTAATGCACATCACTTAAGCCTTGCAAGCATTGCAACTAATGAGTTAGTTGCGGGATGATGTATTACGGAACGAGTAAAGAGACTTGCCGGTAACGAGATTGAAGTAGGTATGGAGATACCGACGATCGAATCTCGGGCAAGTAACATACCGATGACAAAGGCAACAACGTATGTTGTTATGCGGTTTGACCAATAAAGATCTTCGTAGAATATGTAGGAACCAATATGAGCATCCAAGTTCCGCTATTGGTTATTGATCGGAGATGTGTCTCGGTCATGTCTACATAGTTATCGAACCCGTAGGGTCCGCACGCTTAAAGTTCGGTGATGATCATAATTATGGTTTTTGTGTTTTGAAGTACCGAAGGTTGTTCGGAGTCCCGGATGTGATCACGGACATGACAAGCAGTCTCGAAATGGTCGAGACATAAAGATTGATATATTGGACGCCTATATTTGGATATCGGAATCGTTCCGGGTGAAATCGGGATTTTACCGGAGTACCGGGGGGTTACCGGAACCCCCCCCCCCCCCCCGGGGGTTAATGGGCCTACATGGGCCCTAAGGGAGAAGAGGAGGGCCGGTCAGGGCAGGCTGTGCACCCCCTCCCCCTAGTCCGAATAGGACAAGGAAGGGGTGGAGCGGCGCCCCCCTTTCCTCTTTCCCCCTTCCCCTTTCCTTCTCCTACAAGGCAAGAGGGGGGAGTCCTACTCCCGGTGGGAGTAGGACTCCTCCAGGCGCACCCCTAGGGGCCGGCCGCACCTCCCCCCTCCCTCCTTTATATACGGGGGCAGGGGGGCACCCCATAACACACAAGTTGATATTCGTGATCATTCCTTAGCCGTGTGCGGTGCCCCCCTCCACCATATTCCACCTCGGTCATATCGTAGCGGTGCTTACGCGAAGCCCTGCGTCGGTAGAACATCATCACCGTCATCACGCCGTCGTGCTGACGAAACTCTCCATCAACACTCGGCTGGATCGGAGCTCGAGGGACGTCACCGAGTTGAACATGTGCAGAACTTGGAGGTGCCGTACGTTCGGTACTTGGATCGGTCGGATCGGGAAGACGTACGACTACTTCCTCTATGTTGTGTCAACGCTTCCGTTGCCGGTCTACGAGGGTACGTAGACAACACTCTCCCCTCTCGTTGATATGCATCACCATGATCTTGCGTGTGCGTAGGAAAATTTTGAAATTAATACGTTCCCCATCAGAAGTATCGTGGAGGGGGGGAGGGTTTCCTTGGTCACCCGAGGCGGCGCCGCCGCCGCCACCGGAGGCGCGCACGGCGCGGCACCGGCCGGCCGCAAAGCTTGGAACTTTGGGCCGCCACGCGACCCGCCGGACGGAGCCGAGAGTGGAGGAGCCACAACCAACGCCGAGGGCCGTCGAGCCCCGAGACTGCGCGGCCAGGAGACCGCCGCCATCCCGACATCTGCACGTCCGGCCACCCCCCAGGCCCCACGACCCCGACGGCCAGCACCGCTGCCGGCGCCGAGGTGAGGTGGGGAAGGTGGTGCAGCTGGGCGGGGCGAGCCGCTCTACAAGGACGGGGGAAAGGGAGGAGGGAGGAGTTAGTCGGGGGCACAGTGGGGAGGGAGCCGGCCGGGAGCGCAGAGTAACAGGATGGGAGCGCGTCGGGGAGGGAGGCTGCGACAGCCTCGGCGAGGCGGTCACCAAAGAGTCAGGGAGGACGGAGAGCACCTGCCGCGGCCACCACCGCATCCGCCCGGTCCTCCTTCGCCGCCACATCGGCCAATTGCAAGCCGCCCGCGCGAGCAGGGGTGAGGCGAGGAGCGGGGGACGGCGGGGACGGGGGAGGGGGGGGCAGGTGAGGCCGAGCCGGAGAGGCCGGGAGGGGGCGGGGGCGGGCCGGAAGCCACCGGCGGCAGCGACGGCGACGAGGACGCCGTGGTCGCCAGAGGGCAGCCGCGCTAGGTCGCCCATCCTCCCACTCCCGCACATGGTGAGTAGTTGACTCGCATGCGGTGTCTCAGTGTAGCATTGTTCTTGAAACAAAATGTTTATTATGTACTTGAAAAATGTTCTGTGTGTATTTATAGTACCTATGTACACTGGAAATGTACAGCATGTATTTGAAAAAAAGAACAAATTACAACTTACATACCAGTATGCTCTTACATGCATGTCTATATGCTTGGAAGACGTTTGTAATTCTGGCGTAAGCAACGTTAAAACAAAGTAAGAACCCCTCTGCCCCCACTGCAATCGTGCTGCATCCTATATGGAAGGAGCCTACGAGCTGACGTGGCTTATCAATCGTTCTTGCATCAAGGTAGATGTAGCATGATTGCTGTCCACTGCAAGTGGTTAGCTCATCCTGCCTTCATGGACATGTACGTAACCACGATGACGCATGCGACGACGCACACGAAACAAACACCGCGAAAACCTCCACCTCCATCTACTCTTCAGTCAGTCACGCCACAATCCCTACGGCCACACTGACCGACCGATCGATCCAGCGACGAGGGACATGGCGGCCGCGGCGTGGTTTCTAGCCGCCGGAGCCATCGTCATGGCCACCCTGCTGTCAGGCTGCCCCCTGACGGCTGGCATGCCCACGCCAACGCTGCCGTCGTCCTCGTCGCTGGACTGCGGCACGGTGACGTCGCTGCTGACGGGCTGTGCGGCTTTCGTCACGGGCGGCACGAGCGCGGCGCCCCTACCGGGCCCGGGCACGGCGTGCTGCGAGGGGGTGGACGGCCTGTACGCCGTCGCGGCGGACTCGCCGGACAACTGGCGGTCCGTGTGCCGCTGCATGGCGGGGCTCGTCCGGCGGTACTGGTCCAACGCGTCCGCCATCGCGCTGCTGCCGGGGCTCTGCGGCGTCTCGCCGGTGTCCACCGCTCACGCGGTCACCTACTGCACAAGGTAGACGCAAAATGGTTCAGTTCGTTCGTTTTTGGTCACCACTCACTCACTCACAAGCAGATGACAAATTTTCTTTGATTTGAGGCTAAAAGATTAGTAATTCCCTTGCAGCATCCCCTGACAGTTGACGACTTACGTGCGCTCAGCCTCGGCAAGGCAACCGACAATTTCAAGGGCATGCAACTTGCTTCAGTTTGGAGTTCTCAATTTTGTTCTTCATCAATCCTGTTAGTTTCATGGAACTGTCGAAAACTGGATCACGTAGCTCAGTCAGTTTCTGAAATTTAGAAATAATACTTCCGAAATGTACTGCTCCGTCCGTACATTTAGTGTCAAAAGCGCTCTTATATTATGGGACGGAGGGAGTAGATTCCTTGGTTGACGATACTTGATCCCGCCGTCCACGTGTAATGACTTGGGGGCGACTAGGGTTTCCCTCCGCTGCCGTGTGGTCGCTGTCCATGGCCGCTGACCCGCTGTTGTTGCTGTTGGGAAACATAGTAGAAAATAAAAAGTTTCGCGCCTACGCACACCCAAGATCAATATAAAGATGAATAACGGGTTCCCCCGCAAAAAAAAAGATGAAGAATAACGGGTTGGGATCATGATCATTACCGTCACCGAGTTGCAGCGGAAAATGAACGCGTCGGTGTAGATCGTACTTGGAGTCCCTCGAACCATCGAGGAACGATTCCTCTAACCGCCCACGAACAGTCCCTCGAACTGAAGACCGAAAGCATGGCCTTTCTACTTCGTTGCAAGCGTGCAACCTTCACGATCCACCAGCGCTTCGCTGTCCAGAGCTAATCGTTGCCAGAGAATCAAGAGGGATGAGATTAGAACCACTCAGGGCTCCTAATTATAAGGACAAGAGGATTAGCCTAGCTCTAATTAATCAATTAGGACCAACTAGAATTACAACTAGAAGAACTAGAGCATGCTCCAAAACTTGTATGTTACAAAAGGGCCAATATCTCAAGTATATATAGGTTAGAGGAGAGGCCTCGGAAACATTTTCCACCTATATATTATTTATCGGTAATACCCGATATTATCTGATACTCTCTGAAACCCTTCCGGTGACCCTAAAACACTTTAGGATACTCTTGGAACTATCCTGAACATGAATGAAACAATTCAACAAATATGTTCTCATCACTTCCGTCCTACTAACACTCGGCAGATCGTGATTGCCTTAAGCTTGTGACCCCGTAGGTTTAGTAACTCATAGACATGAACGAAACCCCTTCGTTCAATGACCGACATCGAAACCATGGACGTCCATGTCGATCCCTATGAGCACACGAATGATATTCGCGTGAACATTTGATTATCATGTGAGTTCCCTTTGCTTTGCGATACTTCACAGAATTCGGGATGCATCGGTATCCTCTAGAGTCATCAGCATGCTCACTATACTGTTATCCTCATTACTGATTTTGTTCTTCTTTCCCGTTGTTGTGTTCCGGCATCCCCGTGATGTAGTCACCTGTGTCTAGCCAGACAATGATGGATGTTGTCACACTGAGAGGGCCCTAAGAATATCTCTCCATCGTTGGAGGGGCAAATCTCACTCTCGAGCTATCTACTCCCTTGTCAAACTTTTCGATGAACCTGTAAGTTGTCGTTATGGTCACCGTGTTACAGGTGACGTTTAAGCAACCCCAAAACCCACCGTAATGTAAGAAGTGACTATGATACTCTCATGGTCTAAGGAGCAAAATCACATGTTAACACCGTGTTATTACAATTGATTACAGGTGATATTAGCTCGATCCATAACAAACAAGATTGGGTCGATTGAATATGACTGTTCTTCCAACGTCATAATCTCATTGTTGTTTTAGGACTATCGTTACACTCAACAATATCCTAAAACCCAGAAAACATGATCACCAACAACACTTGAGCTAGTCCTAGATGCAAGACTAGAAACCTTTTAGTTAACCGTTTACCATTCCACACGTGCAAATGAGTTTTCCACTGAATCGCGTATTCCAGGATCATAGTAGTTATATCATAGAATATAAACTCTATAATTATGAATATGGAATAATAATAATAATAATAATAATAATAATAATAATAATAATAATAATAATAATAATAATAATAATAATAATAATAATAATAATAATGCCTCTAGGGCATATTTCCAACAGTCTCCCACTTGTACTAGAGTCAACAATCTAGTTAGCACTTTTAACTTTTACACCAATGGCAATCCGGTGTTAGTCCATGCTTTGCTTGTGGTATAGAATTCATCGTATCGAATCTAACAATCTTCAAATCCTTGTGTGTCATTTGCATTTCAATGCATCTGTCATGCTTTCACATAAATTCATAATTTGTGTGAAACTGGCTTTGTATGTATTGAATCAGTGGCAGAACCTATGATTCCTTAAACTAAGCTATGGAACCACTATTAAGAACAGTGTTCCATTTGCACAATCATCTAGAAATCATACCAAGCTCATAAATGAACTTTTGATTCATAACCCTCTATTTTTACTTTTAAAGTGACAATATACTTAGCCTTATGTTGTAGAATTCACCGTGGTAATCTTTTGGACCAATTCCAACTTACTGTGCCATCATAAATTTAAATCGAATATCGATCGGAGCATCAATGAAGTTTTTATTGAAGTAGTACTTACAACGAGCATGTACTGATTGTGGGTACCGAACGGCGCCACCATCCGATCGGATCTGGCCAGGGAGGTTAGTCCATGGTTACAGCTTGCGGCCGACCACCTAATGATGGATCTAGTGTGCAGTTGTGCGGTTCTCGCCATCGTGTGAGGGATTGTCAGCAAGTGGAGGGCTTGCTAGGTGCAGAGGAGCATTGGTGCGGCAAGGGGGTTGGCCTTTTGCACGCATGCGGCTCGTCTCTCGCTAAGAGGCGGGCTTGGTCGGCTTCTCAGGCCCTCGAGCAACGATTTCGGGTGTTGGGCATGGCTGCGCCTTTGCGCCCGGTGTCGCGGTGAAGATGTTGGCATGTTGTCTTGCCGCGAGAGCAGCAAGGCAGCTTGTGTGGGACACATTCATAGTGGGAGTTGGCTCCAAGGCTACTCCAACCTAGATTTGGGCGTTGTCTCCCTCGATACCCTTCTTGCCCTTTGGGTTGCCTGTGAGGTGTTATGTCTAGTGGATATGGGATGGTAGGTGGCAAGTCCGAGGCGAAAGATTTTCTTTATATTATCGGTGTCAAGGATGGCGACATTCTTGAGCTTTTTCCCCCTCCTTGGAGGCGTTATTTTGGGTGCCCACCTCCACCTTTGTCTTAGGGTGAAACCCATGGTCTGGCTTGCCAGATCTGATGGCGACAACACCATGGCATTGTTTCCTTCTTGAAGGCACGGTCTTGTGAGCTTGGTTCATTTTAGATTGTCATTGGGTTTGTGGCTCGTGGATGATGACAACAATGTTGCCTTCGGCTTGGTGTGTCGTCCAGCAATGGTGATGGGACTCGGTGTTCTTCTTCCTTGATATTCTAGTTTATGTTGCCATTTGTGCTCTGGTGAGCTTACCGTCGCCCGATAGGTCGGTGCCCTTTGAGCTAGGGAGAGAGGGTAGGGGGGGCTCTTTGGTGACGGGCGAATGGTTCTGGGACAAGACCACTCTCTTTTTGATGCAAACAATGGTCCATTCTACTGATCTTTTGTCCACTTTCGCCTGAAGTGCACTTGTGTCTACCTTGGTCAACAAATGCTTTACTATTTAAAGGTTATGCCTCTTGCAAACTTCCAACCATTCCTCTCTATCTCATGTTTGCTTGTAGCCGATTGTAGTCTTTGTATGTTGTTCTCCTTGACACCTTTGTATATGTGGGCGCGTGTATGTTGTTGACTATTGAGGGCATCTTTAATTTAATGTCAGGTGTATGTATGCTCTCTAAAAAAAGAAATAAATATTTCTAATTCACCGATAGGACCATTCGATCGAAACATTAGGACTTGTATAAGTGCAAATTAATAAAAATATCTTGACCAACTCCACAAAGGAAAAATAATAATATCTTGATCATACAGCTATCATGATTGAGTTTAAGGAATATGAATAACTCTTTCTAATTCGACCTTATGAAACACGCATGATCTTAGCAAACACCCACGGTTCATTATCACATTAGTGAGCTTTGCATGATTAAGTTTGTTATTTTGTGTGTGTGTGTGTGTGTGTGTGGGGTGGGGGGGGGGGGGGATAAATAATATCACCTGGGGGGGGGGGGCGCTGGTCCTACATGTCTAGTCAACAACAGTCTAATCTAGTCAACTAGTCCCAGAGCGGTTTGAAGTAAACAAGTTCCAACGCGGTCAACAAAAGTCCACCTTAGCCAAGAAGGGTCAAGACCGGTCATAGAAAGTGCAAGAAAATAGCCTCTGGCATGGCCGCAAGGATTCGCGCTCCGGGTCCTGCCTGGTCAGCTGGGCACGGGTGTGCCGTCCAATAGCTGGGCGGCTTAGGCATTTGAGACCTCCACCGCACTGGTGTGTCACTCCGCATCCGGTGGCTCTGGCTCAAGGCCACTGACCCCTGCAGACCCTGGTCACACCTGCAGTGCCACACGACCCAGAGGTGCTTCAATTCTTCCGTGCTTCTACCCTTTGGACGCTTGGAGATGGCACCACTTGCCGCTTCTGGGAAGACCCATGGCTCGATGGGCAGTCCATCCTTGACATTGCTCCCGCTCTTGCCGCTATTGTTCCTAGGTGTACCCGCCGCACCCGCATGGTCGCCGAGGCGTTCACTGATCAATGCTGGATCTCCGACATCCAGGGTGCCCTCGGCCCTGCCGCCGCGGTGGAGTACGTCGAGCTCTGGCGCCGCCTTCGTCACATCACGCTCTTCCCGCGCCCAGACCTCCTACGCTGGCGCTGGACAGATAATGGCGTGTATTCCTCCTCCTCCTGCTATGACGCATTGTTCCTGGGCTCTACCTCCTCCGAGTTCTGGCACCTCGTATGGCAAACAGCCGCCCCCACCTCAGTCCAATTCTTCGTCTGGCTCGCCTGTCTGAACCGATGCTGGACTGCGGACAGACTTGCTCGCCGAGGCCTGCCGCACTGTGACGGCCGGATAATTAAGCTACAGCAATCATCTACTAATGATGCCACGTCACCTCGATTACTGATGCTAATCTCGCGTTAGTTCGAAACCGATTCATATTCAAATTCAAAATCAAGCAAACAATAAAAGTTTTCCAATATTAAAACTAAAATATTCGGGGTGAGCCAAATAATGCATAGGTAAGTATGGTGGAGAAACCACATTTTTAGAAAAGGTTTAATACTCTAAAAATATTTTAAACAATAGCAAAAACAATTAGTTAAATGCCTTTTACAATTAATAAAATGTTAAACTATTTTATTTTTGTCACCAAACTCTTTTGTGGCGTCGGGGTATGTTGAAACACTAAAGTAGATGCTAATTATATATTTTTATACAAAATTAAAACAAATTGTAAATTAAAAGGAAATAAATATAAAGAAAAGGGAACAACGAAAAACAAAACCTAAAAGACAAAAAAGGGAAAAAGGCCTTCCCCAGCTGGGCCGACCCAGCTGGCCACCAGGCCAAGCCCAGCCGGCCTCCCCCACTGGCCCAACCGGCCGCCCCCATTCCCATTATATCCCCGCGATCTGGATCGGGGGCGCCCCAACGCACGCCGCCCCGATCCCGTTGCCCCCGACAACCGGCGCCCGCCCAGCGCCGTCCACCGTCGCCTGGAGCTCCGCGAGCCTCATAGGAGCCACCCCGTCACCCCTTGCCGTCACCATCGCCTGGAGGACCACCTCGCCGGACGCCATTGCCCCCGTCCTCTTCGTCGTCGACCACCCCGACGTCGACCCCGTCGCCGCCGTCCTCTCCGTCGCCGGTGCCGCCTCGCCGGACCTCCCGGAGCCCACTGCCAGTACCCTACGGCCCCGCCGTGAGCACCTCCCCCTCCTCGCACTCCCCTTCTCCCGCGTCAAACGTCGCCTTGCACGCCGTCCGACCCTCGCTCTCTCCCCGTGCTCCTCTTTGTCCCGCATCAACTCGCGCGCCTCGGTCGCACTGGCCACGCGCCGCACCCGCAGCCTACCCCTTGCATCGCCACCGCACCCTGCACGATGTCGCTCCCCTGCGCGCTCGCCGGACCGGCCACTTCCCCTCCGTCCTGCCGCCCTGTTCCGGCCAGCGCCATCGCGGCCCTTGGCTGCCGGAGCTCGTGCCCGGCTCCCCCCGTCACCCAGGCAGGCTACGGCCTCGGGCACGGGCACCACACCCGCTGCCCGCTAGCGCCGGCGCCTGCTAAGGCCCCCTGGCCCAATGACAATTGGGGCCCACGCACCAGAACGGTTTTATATAAAAAAAGAGAATTAAAATAATAATAATAATACATTTAATTAATTAATTAATTAAATTAACTAACTAAATTAATCATGTTTAGTTAACTTAATTAACTATTGTTAATTAATTAATCAGTAATTAGATTCGTTAAACCCTAATTAGAACAAACAGAGTATGGCATGCGGGACTCACGTCAGATTGACCCAGTCAACGCAGTGTTGACTGCTGACGTCATGATGACGTCAGCATACACTATTCTGGATAATGTTGATTTAAAATAATTAAATAAATTTTAAAATTGATTAAATATTTTAAAATTAATATAAAATAAACCGTAGCTTGGATGGAAAAACTTTGACCATGAAAGTTGCTCAGAGCGATGAGACGAATCCGGATACGTAGCCCGTTCATCCACCACATATCCCTAGCATAGCAAACACGCAACTTTCTTCCTTCGGTTCATCTGTCCGAAAACGCGGAACACCAGGGATACTTTCCCGGATGTTTCCCTCCTTCGCTAGTATCACCTCCTGCTGCCTCAGGTCACATCTAGCACCGTGTATTGCCGCGTCCCGCTTTGTGATGCTTTGATTGCTCTGTCATTAGTGTTCCCCCTCCGTTACTTCTTTCCGATAGACCTCGAGAATGCCGGCGACCCCAGTTCGACTACGGAGTTGACGATCCCTCCTTCTTGCCAGAGCAACCAGGCAAGCCCCCCCTTGATCACCAGATATCGCCTATTCTTCTCTATACTGCTTGCATTAGAGTAGTGTAGCATGTTACTGTTCGGTTACTCCTATTCTGTTGCATAGCCTATCATTGTTGCTACAGTCATTGATACCTTACCCGCAATCCTAAATGCTTAGTATAGGATGCTAGTTTATCATCATTGGCCCTACATTCTTGTCAGTCTGCCTTGCTATACTATCGGGCCGTGATCACTTGGGAGGTGATCACGGGTATATACTATACATATATACATACTATACAGATGGTGACTAAAGTTGGGTCAGCTTGTTGAGTACCCGCAAGTGATTCGGATGTGGGGGCTGGAAGGACAGGTGGCTCCATCCCGGTAGAGGTGGGCCTGGGTTCCCGACGGCCCCCGACTGTTACTTTGTGGCGGAGCGACAGGGCAGGTTGAGACCACCTAGGCGAGAGGTGGGCCTGGCCCTGGTCGGCGTTCGCGGTTACTTCATAATAACACGCTTAACGAGATCTTGGTATTTGATCTGAGTGTGGCCACTGTCCTATACACACTAACCAACTACGCGGGAAAGATATGGGCACTCGACGTCGTGGTATCATCCGAAGCCTTCGTGACGTCAGCGACTGAGCGGCGCGCGTCGGGTTGGATTGCGTTAACGTAACTTCCTTTGTAATGGAGGTTGCTAGGTCTGCTTCCGGCCGCCCACGCAACGTGCAGGTGTGCAATGGGCGATGGGCCCAGACCCCTACGCGCATAGGATTTAGACCGGCGTGCTGACCTCTCTGTTGTGCCTAGGTGAGGCTGCGACATGTTGATCTTCCGAGGCCGGGCATGACCCTGGAAAGTGTGTCTGGCCAAATGGGATCGAGCGTGTTGGGTTATGTGGTGCACCCCTGCAGGGAAGTTTATCTATTCGAATAGCCATGTCGCTCGGTAAAAGGACGACCCGGAGTTGTACCTTGACCTTATGACAACTAGAACCGGATAATTAATAAAACACACCCAGACAAGTTCCACAGACAACCCGGTGATCGCTTTTCCACAGGGCGACAAGGGGAGGATCGCCGGGTAGGATTATGCTATGCGATGCTACTTGGAGGACTTCAATCTACTCTCTTCTACATGCTGCAAGACGGAGCCTACCAGAAGCGTAGACTTCGATAGGACTAGCTATCCCCCTCTTATTCTGGCATTCTGCAGTTCAGTCCACCGATATTTCCTGCTTACACATATACCCATGCATAAGTAGTGTAGCTCCTTTCTTGCGAGTACTTTGGATGAGTACTCACGGTTGCTTTCCTCCCCCTTTTCCCGCTTTTCCTCTTCTTCCTGGTTGTCGCAACCAGATGCCGGAGCCCAGGAGCCAGACGCCACCGTCGACGAAGACTCGTACTATACTGGAGGTGCCTACTACTACATGCTATTGGAAATATGCCCTAGAGACAATAATAAAAGTGTTATTGTTATATTTCTTTGTTCATGATGATTGTCTTTTATTCATGCTATAACTGTATTATCCGGAAATCGTAATACACGTGTGAATACATAGACCATAATATGTCCCTAGTAAGCCTCTAGTTGACTAGCTCGTTGATCAACTGATAGTCATGGTTTCCTGGCTATGGACATTGGATGTCGTTGATAACGGGATCACATCATTAGGAGAATGATGTGATGGACAAGACCCAATCCTAAGCATAGCACAAGATCGTGTAGTTCGTTTGCTAGAGCTTTTTCAATGTCAAGTATCTCTTCCTTAGACCATGAGATCGTGTAACTCCCGGATACCGTAAGAGTGCTTTGGGTGTACCAAACGTCACAACGTAACTGGGTGACTATAAAGGTGCACTACAGGTATCTCCGAAAGTGTCTGTTGGGTTGACACGGATCGAGACTGGGATTTGTCACTCCGTATGACGGAGAGGTATCTCTGGGCCCACTCGGTAATGCATCATCATAATGAGCTCAAAGTGACCAAGTGGTTGGTCACGGGATCATGCATTACGGTACGAGTAAAGTGACTTGCCGGTAACGAGACTGAACAAGGTATTGGGATACCGACGATCGAGTCTCGGGCAAGTAACGTACCGATTGACAAAGGGAATTGTATACGGGGTTTTGATCGAATCCTCGACATCGTGGTTCATCCGATGACATCATCGAGGAGCATGTGGGAGCCAACATGGGTATCCAGATCCCACTGTTGGTTATTGACCGGAGAGCAGTCTCGGTCATGTCTGCATGTCTCCCGAACCCGTAGGGTCTACACACTTAAGGTTCGGTGACGCTAGGGTTATTAGGAAGACTTGTATGTGATTACCGAAAGTTGTTCGGAGTCCCGGATGAGATCCCGGAGGTCACGAGGAGTTCCGGAATGGTCCGGAGGTGAAGATTTATATATGGGAAGTTGTCATACAGACACCAGAAGAATTCGGGGTCATATCGGTATTGTACCGGGGCCACCGGAGAGGTTCCGGGGGTCCACCGGGAGGGGCCACCCCTCTCGGAGGGCCACATGGGCCGCAAGGGGCAGGGAGCCAGCCCCTGGAGGCTGGGCGTGCCCCCCACCTTGGGCCCATGCGCCTAGGGTTGGGAGGGGAAACCCTAAGGGGGGCGCCCCCCTTGCTTGGGGGGCAAGTTCCCCCTCCCTGGCCGCCGCCCCCCTCTAGATCCCATCTAGAGGGGCCGGCCCCCCTTGCCCCTTCCCCTATAAATAGAGGGGTGAGGGGAGGGCTGCTGGACACAACCCTGTGCATTGGCGCCTCCCTCCCCCTGCTACACCTCGTCCTCCTCCCGCAGCAGCTTGGCGAAGCCCTGCCGGAGTTCTGCTGCATCCACCACCACGCCGTCGTGCTGCTGGATCATCATCAACCTCTCCTTCCCCCTTGCTGGATCAAGAAGGAGGAGACGTCTCCCGTCCCGTACGTGTGTTGAACGCGGAGGTGCTGTCCTTCAGCACTTGGTCATCGGTGATCTGAATCACGGCGAGTACGACTCCATCATCACCATCCCCTTGAACGCTTCCGCACGCGATACAAGTGGTATGTAGATGCAATCTCTCTCCCATGACTCGTTGCTTAGATGAACTCATAGATGGATCTTGGTGAAACCGTAGGAAAAATTTTAATTTTCTGCAACGTTCCCCAACAGTGGCATCATGAGCTAGGTCTATGCGTAGTTCTCTATTGCACGAGTAGAACACAATTTGGTTGTGGGCGTAGATCTTGTCAACTTGCTTGCCGCTACTAGTCTTATCTTGCTTCAGCGGTATTGTGGGATGAAGCGGCCCGGAACAACCTTACACGTACGCTTATGTGAGACCGGTTCCACCGACTGACATGCACTAGTTGCATAAGGTGGCTGGCGGGTGTCTGTCTCTCCCACCTTAGTTGGAGCGGATTCGATGAAAAGGGTCCTTATGAAGGGTAAATAGAAGTTGACAAAATCACGTTGTGGCTATTCGTAGGTAAGAAAACATTCTTGCTAGAACCCAATTGCAGCCACGTAAAAGATGCAACAACAATTAGAGGACGTCTAACTTGTTTTTGCAGCAATTGTCATGTGATGTGATATGGCCAGAAGTTGTGATGAATGATGAATGATATATTGTGATGTATGAGATCATGTTCTTGTAATAGGAATCACGACTTGCATGTCGATGAGTATGACAACCGGCAGGAGCCATAGGAGTTGTCTTTATTTTTTGTATGACCTGCGTGTCATTGAAGAACGCCATGTAAATTACTTTACTTTATTGCTAAACGCGTTAGCCATAGAAGTAGAAGTAGTCGTTGGCGTGACAACTTCATGAAGACACGATGATGGAGATCATGATGATGGAGATCATGATGTCATGCCGGTGACAAGATGATCATGGAGCCCCGAAGATGGAGATCAATGGAGCTATATGATATTGGCCATATCATGTCACTACTATATAATTGCATGTGATGTTTATTATGTTTATGCATCTTGTTTACTTAGAACAATGGTAGTAAATAAGATGATCCCTTACAAAATTTCAAGAAGTGTTCTCCCCTAACTGTGCACCATTGCTAAAGTTCGTCGTTTCGAAGCACCACGTGATGATCGGGTGTGATAGATCCTTACGTTCACATACAACGGGTGTAAGACAGTTTTACACATGCAAAACACTTAGGGTTAACTTGACGAGCCTAGCATGTACAGACATGGCCTCGGAACACGGAGACCGAAATGTCGAACACGAGTCGTATGGAAGATACGATCAACATGAGAATGTTCACCGACGATGACTAGTCTGTCTCATGTGATGATCGGACACGGCCTAGTCGACTCGGATCGTGTAACACTTAGATGACTAGAGGGATGTCTAATCTGAGTGGGAGTTCATTATAATAATTTGATTAGATGAACTTAATTATCATTAACTTAGTCTAAAACCTTTGCAAAATATGTCTTGTAGATCAAATGGCCAACGCTCATGTCAACATGAACTTCAACGCGTTCCTAGAGAAAACCAAGCTGAAAGATGATGGCAGCAACTATACGGACTAGGTCCGGAACCTGAGGATCATCCTCATAGCAGCCAAGAAAGCATATGTCCTAGATGAACCGCTAGGTGAAGCACCCATCCCACAGAACCAAGATGTTATGAATGTTTGGCAGACACGTGCTGATGATTACTCCCTCGTTCAGTGCGGCATGCTTTACAGCTTAGAACCGGGGCTCCAAAAGCGTTTTGAGCATCACGGAGCATATGAGATGTTCGAGGAGCTGAAACTAGTTTTCCAAGCTCACGCCCGGGTCGAGAGATATGACGTCTCCGACAAGTTCTATAGTTGTAAGATGGAGGAAAATAGTTCTGTCAGTGAGCACATACTCAAAATGTATGGGTTGCACAACCGTCTGTCCCAGCTGGACATTAACCTCCCAGACGAGGCGGTCATTGACAGAATCCTTCAGTCGCTCCCACCAAGCTACAAGAGCTTTGTGATGAACTACAATATGCAGGGGATGGTGAAGACCATTCCTGAAGTATTTTCCATGCTGATGTCAGCAGAGGTTGAAATCAAGAAAGAACATCAAGTGTTGATGGTCAATAAGACCACTAAGTTCAAGAAGGGCAAGGGCAAGAAGAACTTCAAGAAGGACGGCAAGGAGGTTGCCGCGCCCGGTAAGCCAGTTACCGGGAAGAAGTCAAGGAATGGACCCAAGCTTGAGACTGAGTGCTTTTATTGCAAGGGGAAGGGTCACTGGAAGCGGAACTGCCCCAAATACTTAGCAGATAAGAAGGCCGGCAACACCAAAGGTATATTTGATATACATGTAATTGATGTGTACCTTACCAGTACTCGTAGTAACTCCTGGGTATTTGATACCGGTGCCGTTGCTCATATTTGTAACTCACAGCAGGAGCTGCGGAATAAGCGGAGACTAGCGAAGGACGAGGTGACGATGCGCGTCGGGAATGGTTCCAAGGTCGATGTGATCGCCGTCGGCACGCTACCTCCACATTTACCTACGGGATTAGTTATAAACCTTAATATTTGTTATTTGGTGCCAAGTTTGAGCATGAACATTGTATCTGGATCTCGTTTGATACGAGATGGCTACTCATTTAAATCCGAGAATAATGGTTGTTCTATTTATATGAGAGATATGTTTTATGGTCATTCCCCTATGGTCAATGGTTTATTCTTAATGAATCTCGTGCGTAATGTTACACATATTCATAGCGTGAATACCAAAAGATGTAAAGTTGATAACGATAGTCCCACATACTTGTGGCACTGCCGCCTTGGTCACATTGGTGTCAAGCGCATGAAGAAGCTCCATGCTGACGGACTTTTGGAGTCTCTCGATTATGAATCATTTGACACATGCAAACCATGCCTC
Organism: Triticum timopheevii; assembly: GCA_963921465.1. NCBI lineage: Eukaryota > Viridiplantae > Streptophyta > Magnoliopsida > Poales > Poaceae > Triticum > Triticum timopheevii. The sequence continues at coordinate 596,756,388 of OY997268.1, read as the reverse complement.
ATGGGCAAGATGACCAAGACTCCGTTCTCCGGAACAATGGAGCGAGCAACCAACTTGCTGGAAATCATACATACCGATGTGTGCGGTCCAATGAGCGTTGAGGCTCGCGGAGGATATCGTTATGTTCTCACTCTCACTGATGACTTGAGTAGATATGGGTATGTCTACTTAATGAAACACAAGTCTGAGACCTTTGAAAAGTTCAAGGAATTTCAGAATGAGGTAGAGAATCAACGTGACTGAAAGATAAAGTTCCTACGATCAGATCGTGGAGGAGAATATTTAAGTCACGAATTTGGTACACACTTAAGGAAATGTGGAATCGTTTCACAACTCACGCCGCCTGGAACACCTTAGCGTAACGGTGTGTCCGAACGTCGTAATCGCACTCTATTGGATATGGTGCGGTCTATGATGTCTCTTACTGATTTACCGCTATCATTTTGGGGATACGCACTAGAGACAGCTACATTCACTTTAAATAGGGCACTATATAAATCCGTTGAGACGACACTGTATGAATTATGGTTTGGGAAGAAACCTAAGCTGTCGTTTCTAAAAGTTTGGGGATGCGATGCTTATGTCAAGAAACTTCAACCTGAAAAGCTCGAACCCAAGTCGGAAAAATGCGTCTTCATAGGATACCCTAAGGAAACCGTTGGGTATACCTTCTACTTAAGATCCGAGGGCAAGATCTTTGTTGCCAAGAACGAATGCTTTCTGGAAAAAGAGTTTCTCTCGAAAGAATTAAGTGGGAGGAAAGTAGAACTCGATGAAGTACTACCTCTTGAACGGGATAGTAGTGCAGCTCAGGAAAATATTCCTGTGATGCCTACACCAACTGAAGAGGAAAATAATGATGATGATCAAGGTACTTCGGATCAAGTTGCTACTGAACTTCGTAGGTCCACAAGGACACGTTCCGCACCAGAGTGGTACGGCAACCCTGTCCTGGAAATCATGTTGTTAGACAACGGTGAACCTTCGAACTATGAAGAAGCGATGGCGGGCCCAGATTCCAACAAATGGATTGAAGCCACGAAATCCGAGATAGAATCCATGTATGAAAACAAAGTATGGACTTTGACAGACTTGCCCGATGATCGGCAAGCGATAGAAAACAAATGGATCTTTAAGAAGAAGACGGACGCGGATGGTAATATTACTGTCTATAAAGCTCGACTTGTCGCTAAGGGTTATCGACAAGTTCAAGGGATTGACTACGACGAGACATTCTCTCCCGTAGCGAAGCTAAAGTCCGTCCGAATCATGTTAGCAATTGCCGCATACTATGATTATGAGATATGGCAGATGGACGTCAAAACGGCATTCCTTAACGGGCATCTCAAGGAAGAATTGTATATGATGCAGCCGGAGGGTTTTGTCGATCCTAAAAATGCTAACAAAGTATGCAAGCTCCAGCGATCCATTTATGGATTGGTGCAAGCATCTCGGAGTTGGAACATTCGCTTTGATGAGATGATCAAAGCGTTTGGGTTTATGCAGACTTATGGAGAAGTCTGCGTTTACAAGAAAGTGAGTGGGAGCTCTGTAGCATTTCTCATATTATATGTAGATGACATACTCTTGAAGGGAAATGATATAGAACTTTTGGACAGCATTAAGGCCTACTTGAATAAGTGTTTTTCAATGAAGGACCTTGGAGAAGCTGCTTATATATTAGGCATCAAGATCTATAGAGATAGATCGAGACGCCTCATAGGTCTTTCACAAAGCACATACCTTGATAAGATTTTGAAGAAGTTCAAAATGGATCAGTCCAAGAAGGGGTTCTTGCCTGTATTGCAAGGTGTGAGATTGAGCTCGGCTCAATGCCCGACCACGGCAAAAGATAAAGAAGAGATGAGTGTCATCCCCTATGCTTCAGCCATAGGATCTATTATGTATGCTATGCTGTGTACCAGACCTGATGTAAACCTTGCCGTAAGTTTGGTAGGAAGGTACCAAAGTAACCCCGGCAAGGAACACTAGACAGCGGTCAAGAATATCCTGAAGTACCTGAAAAGGACATAGGACATGTTTCTCATTTATGGAGGTGACGAAGAGCTCGTCGTAAAGGGTTACGTCGACGCTAGCTTCGACACAGATCTGGATGACTCTAAGTCACAAACCGGATACGTGTATATGTTGAATGGTGGAGTAGTAAGCTGGTGCAGCTGCAAGCAGAGCGTCGTGGCGGGATCTACATGTGAAGCGGAGTACATGGCAGCCTCAGAGGCAGCGCATGAAGCAATTTGGGTGAAGGAGTTCATCACCGACCTAGGAGTCATACCCAATGCGTCGGGGCCGATCAAACTCTTCTGTGACAACACTTGAGCAATTGCCCTTGCCAAGGAGCCCAGGTTTCACAAGAAGACTAGGCACATCAAGCGTCGTTTCAACTCCATCCATGGAAATGTTCAAGATGGAGACATAGATATTTGAAAAGTACATATGGATCTGAATGTCGCAGATCCGTTGACTAAACCTCTCTCACGAGCAAAACATGATCAACACTAGAACTCTATGGGTGTTCGATTCATCACAATGTAACTAGATTATTGACTCTAGTGCAAGTGGGAGACTGTTGGAAATATGCCCTAGAGGCAATAATAAAAGTGTTATTATTATATTTCTTTGTTCATGGTGATTGTCTTTTATTCATGCTATAACTGTATTATCCGGAAATCGTAATACACGTGTGAATACATAGACCATAATATGCCCCTAGTAAGCCTCTAGTTGACTAGCTCGTTGATCAACTGATAGTCATGGTTTCCTGGCTATGGACATTGGATGTCGTTGATAACGGGATCACATCATTAGGAGAATGATGTGATGGACAAGACCCAATCCTAAGCATAGCACAAGATCGTGTAGTTCGTTTGCTAGAGCTTTTTCAATGTCAAGTATCTCTTCCTTAGACCACGAGATCGTGTAACTCCCGGATACCGTAAGAGTGCTTTGGGTGTACCAAACGTCACAACGTAACTGGGTGACTATAAAGGTGCACTACAGGTATCTCCGAAAGTGTCTGTTGGGTTGACACGGATCGAGACTGGGATTTGTCACTCCGTATGACGGAGAGGTATCTCTGGGCCCACTCGGTAATGCATCATCATAATGAGCTCAAAGTGACCAAGTGGTTGGTCATGGGATCATGCATTACGGTACGAGTAAAGTAACTTGCCGGTAACGAGACTGAACAAGGTATTGGGATACCGACGATCGAGTCTCAGGCAAGTAACGTACCGATTGACAAAGGGAATTGTATACGGGGTTTTAATCGAATCCTTGACATCATGGTTCATCCGATGACATCATCGAGGAGCATGTGGGAGCCAACATGGGTATCCAGATCCCGCTGTTGGTTATTGACCGGAGAGCAGTCTCAGTCATGTCTGCATGTCTCCCGAACCCGTAGGGTCTACACACTTAAGGTTCGGTGACGCTAGGGTTATTAGGAAGACTTGTATGTGATTACCGAAAGTTGTTCGGAGTCCCGGATGAGATCCCGGACGTCACGAGGAGTTCCGGAATGGTCCGGAGGTGAAGATTTATATATGGGAAGTTGTCATACGGACACCGGAAGAATTCGGGGTCATATCGGTATTGTACCGGGGCCACCGGAGAGGTTCCGGGGGTCCACCGGGAGGGGCCACCCCTCTTGGAGGGCCACATGGGCCGCAAGGGGCAGGGATCCAGGCCCTGGAGGGCTGGGCGTGCCCCCCACCTTGGGCCCATGCGCCTAGGGTTGGGAGGGGAAACCCTAAGGGGGCGCCCCCCTTGCTTGGGGGGCAAGTTCCCCCTCCCTGGCCGCCGCCCCCCCCCCCCCCCCTCTAGATCCCATCTAGAGGGGCCGGCCCCCCTTGCCCCTTCCCCTATAAATAGAGAGGTGAGGGGAGGGCTGCTGGATACAACCCTGTGCATTGGCGCCTCCCTCCCCCTGCTACACCTCGTCCTCCTCCGGCAGCAGCTTGGCGAAGCCCTGCCGGAGTTCTGCTGCATCCACCACCACGCCGTCGTGCTGCTGGATCATCATCAACCTCTCCTTCCCCCTTGCTGGATCAAGAAGGAGGAGACGTCTCCCGTCCCGTACATGTGTTGAACGCGGAGGTGCTGTCCGTTCAGCACTTGGTCATCGGTGATCTGAATCACGGCGAGTACGACTCCATCATCACCATCCCCTTGAACGCTTCCGCACGCGATCTACAAGTGGTATGTAGATGCAATCTCTCTCCCATGATTCGTTGCTTAGATGAACTCATAGATGGATCCTGGTGAAACCGTAGGAAATTTTTTAATTTTCTGTAACATTCCCCAACACATGCAGGCCGCAGACGACGACCAGGAGTAGTTTAGGAGGATCCAAGGCAGGAGGTCTGCGCCTCTTTCGATCTGTATCCCAGTTTGTGCTAGCCTTCTTAAGGCAAACTTGTTTAACTTATGTCTGTACTCAGATATTGTTGCTTCCGCTGACTCGTCTATGATCGAGCACTTGTATTCGAGCCCTCGAGGCCCCTGGCTTGTATTATGATGCTTGTATGTCTTATTTATGTTTTAGAGTTGTGTTGTGATATCTTCCCGTGAGTCCCTGATCTTGATCGTACACGTTTGCGTGCATGATTAGTGTATGATTGAATCGGGGGCGTCACAAGTTGGTATCAGAGCCGACTGCCTGTAGGAATCCCCTTCCAAACTCCTTGGCCGAAGTTGAGTCTAGTCACTGAAAAAGTTCTTACTAACTTGGCTGTGCGGCTTACGGGCCCACGTCGCCATTGGGTGGTATTAGGATCTTTTACTTCTCGATCTATACTCTTGGACTCTGAACTCTTTTCTATTCGGGTTTAAATGGTTTTACTAACTCTAACATTAGGATCTCGTGACCACTTCCTCCTGGAGAGCCCCTTAGTACAGATGATCGCCTGCTGCACCAGAAGATTCCGAAGATATTTTATAGTGTTCTCTCAAGACTTTGTGTCATTGCTTTTTGCATTCCCTACCACTGTTATATCCTTAGGGATAACTGCATACACTTGCCAGTCTTACGTTCAACCCCATTGATCTTGTTAATACAAGATGCCTCGAACTGCTCTTCGTTATTCCGATAATCCTTTGGGCTTACCACCTTGTAGTTCTTGCCCCATGAATACCCCTACGGATAATTTTCCCACACTTATCGAGTATTCGTTCATCCCTAGTTGATTCATGTATTTCAGCAAGGTCTTCGAAATACTATTCGATCTTCCAAAAATCCTCAGCAGCTTATTGCCCTTGAAATTCTCGCTTGCTGCATTATGGTTAATCCCATAAGTAATCTTATTGGCATCCTTTGTCACTATCATTTTGAGTCCATTGATTCAATAAGTTGCGAATGCTCGCGATCCTCAATCAGATCCTAGAATTCATCCTTCAGACTCAGACGTCATTTCGGACATGAGTTGGTTCTCGGCAATTCAAATCTTTATTGATTGTCCAACTAAGTGTTTTCAACTTATCCATCCTTGATCAGAGTGTCTGCTTCTGATCCTTCGTTTTGGAAACCATAATTTCTTTCTATTTAAGCATCAGACTAATCAGGTGATTCTTGAATTTGATGCATCTGCATTCTTTCTTCCTTTGAGTGTGTACCGATACTCACATCAACTCCGTTGTGGATCGCCCGATCCAGTGTTGGATTTTATCCGACAGTGTCCTTCATATTCAATCACCTTGTGAGTTCTTCCCGTGATACATAATGCCTTTGGTAAATTGTATCCTTTGCTTGGCCAACCATGCTCTAGTTTTGAGCTTGTGTATTTACTTTTGAAACTTATGGTATATGTTACTAAGACGCCCGATGGGTTGAACCTATGCCTTCCCCTAATCCGTGAGAACCCGAAAGTTTTCACAAGTCATACTCTTTTGGTGCCCTGCCAGATAAAATTCCAACACTACAGTTTTATCAAAGCGAGAGGTGAATGTAATGATATGCATTAAAGAAGTGGGAGTCGACCTTGAACTTTGTGTTCATGCCCATGAAAATGATGTAGACCGTCTCGGAAGCTTCTTGCAAAACGATTATCCAGCTATATGATTCTTTCGGTATTCCTGAATTGATTCCTTACAGTTATGGTTCCGACCCTGCTATTCTGATTTGATATATCTGATGGGAATTCTTTCCAGTGCCTTGTCTACTTTTGGCAAGGTTGAAGTATCTACTATCACAGGTCAATGACCCGGATCTACTTCTATCATGTTCTACCTTCCAGTATTACCTCCTGGTATCTCGAAGATGTCTGGCCACTGCACCACATCTTACTAACTTTGTTGAAGTAATGTCTTTCCTTGTCGAAATCACTCTACGGGTTCTGGATTGTTGTCAACCAAGAACACCCACTAGAGAAATTATTCCCCACTACAAATCAAATACCCCTAGTATTTTTACTAGGAAATTCTGAACTCAATCTGGTCATTCCTAGACTATCGGCTGCATCCTAGTCTTGCTATCTTTGACTGTGCCACCTCGTCCTTCTCTGGTGCACGAATTCTTCAGTGTGAGAGCACAACTTACGTCGAGCTTTCAACATCATGTTACTCGTCTTGAAAGGCAACTTTGGTTCCGAGCTTGCATCTTATATATTGATCCTATAACTTGCTACTTCGTCATTCCCTTGCCTGTTGCCGTTGTTGTTTGATTGCATCCTCTCGAAACCTCCCGGCAAATGTGTCGGACCACCTTCAACACTTTGACTTCTTCCGAGATGTCAACTGTGTTCATGATGAGAAATACCCTCCTTGCCCTCGATGATTTTTATTATCATCAACAACACCCTTGACTTCCTTTCATCGCGAACTTGTCCACATTATGAATACAACTTGCTCTCCAGCTAGTGTTGTGTTCTGCCTTGAAGTATTACCATCTTTTATGTCAAGGATGTTGTGAGGATTGCTCCACCTCTTAGAAATTCTCGGTATGGTGATACTTCTCACCATCACCATTCTTCCTTGGTCCCCTTGTTGTTTTTAACCAGGATACCAATATGCTAACGATGCTATTTGGATTCTGCCCTTCTAGCAACCCTATTGCTTTGAAGTTAATGGTCGACATTTCATTCCTAGACGATTGAGTATCGACTCACCATCCTAACATTGATCATTCCACCTAAGAACTTATCTTGGGTGCACCTTACAACCAATGTTTAATGTTGGAAATATGCCCTAGAGGCAATAATAAAATGGTTATTATTATATTTCCTTGTTCATGATAATTGTCTAATGTTCATGCTATAATTGTGTTATCCGAAAATCGCAATACATGCGTGAATATATAGACCACAGCACGTCCCTAGTGAGCCTCTAGTTGACTATCTCGTTGATCAACAGATAGTCATGGTTTCCTGATTATGGACATTGGATGTCATTGATAACGGGATCACATCATAGGAGAATGATGTGATGGACAAGACCCAATCCTAAGCATAGCACAAGATCGTGTAGTTCGTTTTGCTAGAGCTTTTTCCAAATGTCAAGTATCATTTCCTTAGACCATGAGATTGTGCAACTCCCGGATACCGTAGGAGTGCTTTGGGTGTGCCAAACGTCACAACGTAACTGGGTGACTATAAAGGTGCACTACGGATATCTCCGAAAGTGTCTGTTGGGTTGGCACGAATCGAGACTGGGATTTGTCACTCCGTATGACGGAGAGGTATCTCTGGGCCCACGCAGTAATGCATCATCATACTAAGCTCAATGTGACCAAGTGTCTGGTCACGGGATCATGCATTACGGTACGAGTAAAGTGACTTGCCGGTAATGAGATTAAACGAGGTATTGGGATACCGACAATCGAATCTCGGGCAAGTAACGTCCGATTGACAAAGGGAATTGTATACGGGATTGATTGAATCCTCGACATCGTGGTTCATCCCATGAGATCATCGAGGAGCATGTGGGAGCCAACATGGGTATCCAGATCCCGCTATTGGTTATTGACCGGAGAGTCGTCTCGGTCATGTCTGCATGTCTCCCGAACCCGTAGGGTCTACACACTTAAGGTTCGGTGACGCTAGGGTTGTTGAGATATTAGTATGCGGTAACCCAAAAGTTGTTCGGAGTCCCGGATGAGATCCCAGACGTCACGAGGAGTTCTGGAATGTTCCGGAGGTGAAGATTTATATATATTTAGTCCAATTTCGGCCATCGGGAAAGTTTCGGGGGTCACCGGTATTGTACCGGGACCACCGGAAGGGTCCCGGGGGCCCACCGGGTGGGGCCACCTATCCCGGAGGGCCCCATGGGCTGAAGTAGGAGGGGAACCAGCCCCTGGTGGGCTGGTGCGCCCCCCCTTGGGCCTCCCCCTGCGCCTAGGGTTGGAAACCCTAGGGGTGGGGGCGCCCCACTTCGCTTGGGGGGCAAGCCACCCCCTTGCCCCCCCCCCATCTAGATGGGATCTGGAGGGGCCGGCGCCCCCCCTGGACCCCTATATAAAGAGGGGGAGGGAGGGCTATGCACACTAGCCCCTGGCGCCTCCCTCTCCCTCCTGTGACACCTCTCCCTCTCGTTGTGCTTGGTGAAGCCCTGCTGAGATCGCTGCTGCATCCACCACCACGCCGTCGTGCTACTGGATCTCCATCAACCTCTCCTACCCCCTTGCTGAATCAAGAAGGAGGAGACGTCTTCCCAATCATACGTGTGTTGAACGTGGAGGTATCATCCGTTCGGCGCTAGGATCTCCGATGATTTGGATCACGACGAGTACGACTCCGTCAACCTCGCTCTCTTGAAATCTTCCGCGCGCGATCTACAAGGGTATGTAGATGCACTCCTCTCTCTCGTTGCTAGATGACTCCATCGATTGATCTTGGTGAAGCGCAGAAATTTTTTATTTTTTGCAACGTTCCCCAACAGTGGCATCATGAGCTAGGTCTATGCGTAGTTTCTATGCACGAGTAGAACACAAACTTGTTGTGGGCATAGATGTTGTCAATTTCTTGCCACTACTAGTCTTATCTTGCTTCAGCGACATATCGGGATGAAGCGGCCTGGACCGACCTTACACGTACGCTTACGTGAGACAGGTTCCACCGACTGACATGCACTAGTTGCATAAGGTGGCTAGCGGGTGTCTGTTTCTCCCACTTTAGTTGGAGCAGATTCGATGAAAAGGGTCCTTATGAAGGGTAAATAGAAATTGGCATATCACGTTGTGGTTTTACGTAGGTAAGAAACGTTCTTGCTAGAAACCTATAGAAGCCACGTAAAAACATGCAACAACAATTAGAGGACGTCTAACTTGTTTTTGCAGCATGTGCCGTGTGATGTGATATGGCCAAAAGTTTGTGATGAATGATATATATGTGATGTATGAGATCATGTTCTTGTAATAGGAATCACGACTTGCATGTCGATGAGTATGACAACCGGCAAGAGCCATAGGAGTTGTCTTATTTATTGTATGACCTGCGTGTCAATGAATAAACGCCATGTAATTACTTTATTGCTAAACTGTTAGCCATAGTAGTAGAAGTAATAGTTGGCGAACAACTTCATGGAGACACGATGATGGAGATCATGATGATGGAGATCATGGTGTCTTGCCGGTGACAAATATGATCATGGTGCCCTGAAGATGGAGTTCAAAGGAGCAATATGATATTAGCCATATCATGTCACTATTTGATTGCATGTGATGTTTATCATGTTTGACATCTTATTTGCTTAGAAAAACGGTAGCTTAAATAAGATGATCCCTCGCAATAATTTCAAGAAAGTGTTCCCCCTAACTGTGCACCGTTGCGAAGGTCATTGTTTCGAAGCACCACGTGATGATCGGGTGTGATAGATCCTAACGTTCGAATACAACGGGTGTAAGCCAGATTTACAGACGCAATACACTTAGGCTGACTTGACGAGCCTAGCATGTGCAGACATGGCCTCGGAACACGGAAGACCGAAAGGTCGAGCATGAGTCATATAGAAGATACGATCAACATGAAGATGTTCACCAATGTCGACTAGTCCATCTCACGTGATGATCGGACATAGCCTAGTTGACTCGGATCATGTTTCACTTAGATGACTAGAGGGATGTCTGTCTGAGTGGGAGTTCATTGAATAATTTGATTAGATGAACTTAATTATCATGAACTTAGTCTAAAATCTTTACAATATGTCATGTAGATCAAATGGCCCACGCTAATGTTGCCCTCAACTTCAACGCGTTCCTAGAGAAAACCAAGCTGAAAGATGATGGCAGCAACTATACAGACTGGGTCCAGAACCTGAGGATCATCCTCATAGCTGCAAAGAAAGATTATGTCTTAGAAGCACCGCTAGGTGAAGCACCCATCCTAGAGAACCAAGACGTTATGAACGCTTGGCAGTCTCGTGCTGATGATTACTCCCTCATTCAGTGCGGCATGCTTTACAGCTTAGAACCGGGGCTCCAAAAGCGTTTTGAGCAACACGGAGCATATGAGATGTTCGAAGAGCTGAAAATGGTTTTCCAAGCTCATGCCCGGGTCGAGAGATATGAAGTCTCCAACAAGTTCTTCAGTTGTAAGATGGAGGAAAATAGTTCTGTCAGTGAGCACATACTCAAAATGTCTGGTTACACAACCGCTTGACTCAGCTGGGAGTTAATCTCCCGGATGACGCGGTTATTGACAGAATCCTTCAGTCGCTTCCACAGAGCTACAAGAGCTTTGTGATGAACTTCAATATGCAAGGGATGGAAAAGACCATTCCTGAGGTATATTCAATGCTGAAATCAGCGGAGGTAGAGATAAAAAAGGAACATCAAGTGTTGATGGTGAATAAAACCACTAAGTTCAAGAAAGGCAAGGGTAAGAAGAACTTCAAGAAGGACGACAAGGAAGTTGCCGCACCCGGTAATCCAGTTGCCGGGAAGAAGCCAAAGAATGGATCCAAGCCTGAGACTGAGTGCTTTTATTGCAAGGGAAGTGGTCACTGGAAGCGGAACTGCCCCAAGTACTTAGCAGACAAGAAGGCCGGCAACACTAAAGGTATATGTGATATACATGTAATTGATGTGTACCTTACTAGTACTCGTAGTAGCTCCTGGGTATTCGATACCGGTGCGGTTGCTCATATTTGTAACTCAAAGCAGGAGGTGCAGAATAAGTGGAGACTGGCGAAGAACGAGGTGACGATGCGCGTCGGGAATGGTTCCAAGGTCGATGTGATCCCCGTCGGCACGCTACCTCTACATTTACCTACAGGATTAGTTTTAAACCTCAATAATTTTTATTTAGTGCCAGCTTTGAGCATGAACATTGTATCTGGATCTCGTTTAATACGAGATGGCTACTCATTTAAATCCGAGAATAATGGTTGTTCTATTTATATGAGAGATATGTTTTATGGTCATGCCCCGATGGTCAATGGTTTATTCTTAATGAATCTCGAACGTGATGTTACACATATTCATAGTGTAAATACCAAAAGATGTAAAGTTGATAACGATAGTCCCACATACTTGTGGCACTGCCGCCTTGGTCAGATTGGTGTCAACGCATGAAGAAGCTCCATGCTGGTGGACTTTTAGAGTCTCTCGATTATGAATCATTTGACACATGCGAACCATGCCTCATGGGAAAAATGACCAAGACTCCGTTCTTCGGAACAATGGTGCGAGCAACCAACCTATTGGAAATCATACATACTGATGTGTGCGGTCCAATGAGAGTTGAGGCTCGCGGAGGATATCGTTATGTTCTCACTCTCACTGACGACTTGAGTAGATATGGGTATGTCTACTTGATGAAACACAAGTCTGAGACCTTTGAAAAGTTCAAGGAATTTCAAAATGAGGTAGAAAATCAACGTGACCAAAAGATAAAATTCTTACGATCAGATCATGGAGGAGAATATTTAAGTCACGAATTTGGTACGCACTTAAGGAAATGTGGAATCGTTTCACAACTCACGCCGCCTGGAACACCTCAGTGTAACGGTGTGTCCGAACGTCGTAATCGCACTTTATTGTATATGGTGCGATCTATGATGTCTCTTACCGATTTACCGCTATCATTTTGGGGATACGCTCTAGAGACAGCTACATTCACTTTAAATAGGGCACCGTCTAAATCCGTTGAGACGACACCATATGAATTATGGTTTGGGAAGAAACCTAAGATGTCGTTTCTAAAAGTTTGGGGATGCGATGCTTCTGTCAAGAAACTTCAACCTGAAAATCTCGAATCCAAGTCGGAAAAATGCATCTTCATAGGATACCCTAAGGAAACCATTGGGTATACCTTCTACCTAAGATCCGAAGGCAAGATCTTTGTTGCCAAGAACGGGTCCTTTCTGGAGAAAGAGTTTCTCTCGAAATAAGTAAGTGGGAGGAAAGTGGAACTTGATGAAGTACTACGTCTTGAACCGGAAAGTAGCGCAGCTCAGGAAGATGTTCCTGTGGTGCCTGCACCAACTAGAGAGGAAGTTAATGATGATGATCAAGGTACTTCGGATCAAGTTACTACTAAACTTCGTAGGTCCACAAGGACACGTTCCACACCAGAGTGGTACGACAACCCTGTCCTGGAAATCATGTTGTTAGACAACGGTGAACCTTCAAACTATGAAGAAGCGATGGCGGGCCCAGATTCCAACAAATGGATTGAAGCCATGAATCCGAGATAGAATCCATGTATGAAAACAAAGTATGGACTTTGACAGACTTGCCCGATGATCGGCAAGCGATAGAAAAAAAATGGATCTTTAAGAAGAAGACGGACGCGGATGGCAATGTTACCATCTATAAAGCTCGACTTGTCGCTAAGGGTTATCGACAAGTTCAAGGGGTTGACTACGATGAGACTTTCTCTCCCGTAGCGAAGCTAAAGTACGTCCGAATCATGCTAGCAATTGCCGCATACTATGATTATGAGATTTGGCAAATGGAGGTCAAAACGGCATTCCTTAACGGCTATCTTAAGGAACAACTGTATATGATGCAGCCGGAAGGTTTTGTCGATCTTGAGAATGCTAACAAGGTATCCAAACTCCAGCGATCCATTTATGGGCTGGTGCAAGCATCTCGGAGTTGGAACATTCGCTTTGATGAGATAATCAAAGCGTTTGGGTTTATGCAGACTTATGGAGAAGCCTGCGTTTACAAGAAAGTGAGTGGGAGCTCTGTAGCATTTCTCATATTATATGTAGATGACATACTTTTGATGGGAAATGATATAGAACTTTTGGAAATCATTAAGGCCTACTTGAATAAGTGTTTTTCAATGAAGGACCTTGGAGAAGCTGCTTACATATTAGGCATCAAGATCTATAGGGATAGATCGAGACGCCTCATAGGTCTTTCACAAAGCACATACCTTGATAAGATATTGAAGAAGTTCAATATCGATCAGTCCAAGAAGGGGTTCTTGCCTGTGTTGCAAGGTGTGAAATTGAGCTCAGCTCAATGCCCGACCACGACAGAAGATAGAGAAAAGATGACTGTCATGCCCTATGCCTCACCTATAGGGTCTATTATGTATGCCATGCTGTGTACCAGACCTGATGTAAACCTTGCCGTAAGTTTGGTAGGAAGGTACCAAAGTAATCCCGGCATGGAACACTGGACAACGGTCAAGAACATCCTAAAGTACCTGAAAAGGACTAAGGATATGTTTCTCATTTATGGAGGTGACGAAGAGCTCGTCGTAAAGGGTTATGTCGACGCTAGCTTCAACACAGATCTGGATGACTCTAAGTCACAAACCGGAGACATGTATATTTTGAATGGTGGGGCAGTAAGCTGGTGCAGTTACAAGAAAAGCATCGTGGTGGGATCTACATGTGAAGCAGAGTACATGGCAGCCTCGGAGGCAGCGCATGAAGCAATCTGGGTGAAGGAGTTCATCACCGACCTAGGAGTCATACCCAATGCGCCGGGGCTGATCACACTCTTCTGTGACAACACTGGAGCTATTGCACTTGCCAAGCAGCCCAGGTTTCACAAGAAGACCAGGCACATCAAGCGTCGCTTCAACTCCATTCGTGAAAATGTTCAAGATGGAGACATAGATATTTGTAAAGTACATACGGATCTGAATGTAGCAGATCCATTGACTAAACCTCTCCCTAGAGCAAAACATGATCAACACCAGAACTCTATGGGTGTTCGATTCATCACAATGTAACTAGATTATTGACTCTAGTGCAAGTGGGAGACTGTTGGAAATATGCCCTAGAGGCAATAATAAAATGGTTATTATTATATTTCCTTGTTCATGATAATTGTCTATTGTTCATGCTATAATTGTGTTATCCGGAAATCGTAATACATGTGTGAATACATAGACCACAACACGTCCCTAGTGAGACTCTAGTTGACTAGCTCGTTGATCAACTGATAGTCATGGTTTCCTGACTATGGACATTGGATGTCATTGATAACGGGATCACATCATTAGGAGAATGATGTGATGGACAAGACCCAATCCTAAGTGTAGCACAAGATCGTGTAGTTCGTTTTGCTAGAGCTTTTTCCAAATGTCAAGTATCATTTCCTTAGACCATGAGATTGTGCAACTCCCGGATACCGTAGGAGTGCTTTGGGTGTGCCAAACGTCACAACGTAACTGGGTGACTATAAAGGTGCACTACGGGTATCTCCAAAAGTGTCTGTTGGGTTGGCGCGAATCGAGACTGGGATTTGTCACTCCGTATGACGGAGAGGTATCTCTGGGCCCACTCGGTAATGCATCATCATAATGAGCTCAATGTGACTAAGTTTTTGGTCACGGGATCATGCATTACGGTACGAGTAAAGTGACTTGCCGGTAACGAGATTAAACGAGGTATTGGGATTCCGACGATCGAATCTCGGGCAAGTAACGGACCGATTGACAAAGGGAATTGTATACGGGATTGATTGAATCCTCGACGTCGTGGTTCATCTGATGAGATCATCGAGGAGCATGTGGGAGCCAACATGGGTATCTAGATCCCGTTGTTGGTTATTGACCGGAGAGTCATCTCGGTCATGTCTGCATGTCTCCCGAACCCGTAGGGTCTACACACTGAAGGTTCGGTTATGCTAGGGTTGTTGAGATATTAGTATGTGGTAACCTGAAAGTTGTTCGGAGTCTCGGATGAGATCCTAGATGTCATGAGGAGTTCCGGAATGGTCCGGAGGTGAAGATTTATATATAGGAATTCCAGTTTCGGCCATCGGGAAAGTTTCGGGGGTCACCGGTGTTGTACCGGGACCACCGGAAGGGTCCCGGGAGTCCATCGGGTGGCGCCACCTATCCCGGAGGGCCCCATGGGCTGAAGTAGGAGGGGAACCAGCCCATGGTGGGCTGGTGCGCCCCCTCTTGGGCCTCCCCCTGCACCTAGGGTTGGAAACCCTAGGGGTGGGGGCGCCCTACTTGGCTTGGGGGGCAAGCCACCCCCTTGGCCGCCGCCCCTCCCCCCCCCATCTAGATGGGATCTAGAGGGGTCGGCGCCCCCCCTGGACCCCTATATAAAGAGGGGGGAGGGAGGGCTGCGCACCCTAGCCCCTGGCGCCTTCCTCTCCCTCCCGTGACACCTCTCCTTCCCGCTGTGCTTGGCGAAGCCCTGCCGAGATCGTTGCTGCATCCACCACCACGCCGTCGTGCTGTTGGATCTCCATCAACCTCTCCTACCCCCTTGTTGGATCAAGAAGGAGGAGACATCTTCCCAATCGTACGTGTGTTGAACGCGGAGGTGCCGTCCGTTCGGCGCTAGGATCTCCGGTGATTTGGATCACAACGAGTACGACTCCCTCAACCCCGTTCTCTTGAACACTTCCGCACGCGATCTACAAGGGTATGTAGATGCACTCCTCTCTCTCGTTGCTAGATGACTCCATAGATTGATCTTGGTGAAGCGCAGAATTTTTTATTTTCTGCAACGTTCCCCAACATTTAATTGGGTATATTTTCCTTGAGTATACCTCATTATATCATTTGATCTGACAAATGTTATTTCCTTGTTCACATAATTGTGGAAATCCATCTTTTTGGAAATCTCAATGAATTGTTGCTGAGTCCATCAGCCACCTCCTCATCCTCTCCTTGGTTTAACGATGAACTCATGATTCAAAACTTGCTTCCATAGTTCATTTCCCGAGAGTCTTGCAACGCCATCTCGTCAAATTGTGTTGCACCCCTTCCTCCTCAGGCAACATGAGTCCGAGGTATCCTAACACCAATCAGATCTGAATCTCGGTCAGATATGATGGTTGGAACATATTTCCAAGAGTTATAGCATTGGTCCTTATATGCACCGGTAAGGTGATGTCATACTTAGCACATCTGGCCGGAGGACCTATTGTTATAGTTCCCCTTTGAGCAAGGTTATCCTTTCTTCCATGAGGAAATTGTAAGACTTATTTTATAAGTTGCCCCTGATGTATCATTGGTGTATCCAAAGTCTGGCCCTTGATTGAAACACCATATCATTGCTACCTCGAAGCATGACTATGATACCCCGCTCATCAACAAGAACATTGGAGGCGCGATGCTAAATGTTTCTTGGTCTGTTATCCAAACACCGTTGTATGGGTAACATCTTGATTAATCCTTGCTTCTTATCTGAATGGTTGGGTACTTGCTCTCCTCCCCTGTATGCCATGTTCTGCTTGTACATGGGGAGGATATACTCCTAATAATTGTGTGTAAACACAATTTTCCTTCCATTATTCTGTTTAATCTAATAATCATGTTTTCCTTTCCATTCTTTTATTTAGCCTTTCCTGAATCTGAATTAACTGAGCAGAGATAATTCCCTGCTTAGGTAGGCACCTTGTTGTACCACTCTGTCTGTAAGACCCTGTTACTATTGTTGATGACATTTCGGTAGCCACCGACGGGTGATAACTTTGCCAATTGGTTCGCCTCGTTCAACAAGCAGGAAAATTGCTCTCTTCGTTCCTCGTCCTTGGTACCGACATTGTTGTCGGCATACCTGACAAGCTATTCACTAACATGCCTCCCTGTCGCGGTATTGGAAGATGTCACCACCCTTCCTACTTTCAACCCACATGGTGGGCCCATAACCCACAGGTCCACTGGATCGAAACCTGACTCTCCTTTACAACCCGGATTCTAATGTATCCTTTGCACCTGGCTTCGTATGTGATTCACGAGCTAAATGCTATACCATTATTCATCCAGGAATCAAACACCATGTTATTCGTTCAAACCCCCATTCCAGCTTCTGTCTAGTCATCGAATGATTGCCTACCGGTTGAAACTTTGGTACAATCGTATATTGCACTCAACAAATTCACTGAAATACAACTCGTGGGGTACCTTGTGTATTTCCCATTGAGTCCACCGTCAGATGCCCAGCATTGTGGAGATGCGTTCTTCCGGAGTTTTTCCCCTTGGTCGCGTTCGTAGGACGATGGAGATCCCGAAGAAAGGATAACAATTTGATCATGGTGACTTGAAGCAAAAAATGAAGACTTCAATGAAAGGGATAGACCTCTTTGAGAAGAGCAACCAAGGCCGAGAATACTCGTTAGAATTTCGTAACCAAATCTTTCCCCCTTACTACACCACTTAAATCTCAGGACGAGATTTCTTGTAGTGGAGGAGAATAGTGACGCCCGGATAATTAAGCTAGAGCAATCATCTACTAATGATGCCACATTACCTCGATTACTGATGCTAATCTCGCGTTAGTTCGAAACCGATTCAAATTCAAATTCAAAATCAAGCAAACAATAAAAGTTTTCCAATATTAAAACTAAAAGGTTCGGGGTGAGCCAAATAATGCATAGGTAAGTATGGTGGAGAAACCACATTTTTAGAAACGGTTTAATACTCTAAAAATATTTTAAACAATAGCGAAAACAATTAGTTAAATGCCTTTTACAATTAATAAAATGTTAAACTATTTTATTTTTGTCACCAAACTCTTTTGTGGCATTGGGCTATGTTGAAACACTAAAGTAGATGCTAATTATATATTTTTATACAAAATTAAAACAAATTGTAAATTAAAAGGAAATAAATATAAAGAAAAGGGAATAACGAAAAACTAAAACTAAAAGAAAAAAAGGGAAAAAGGCCTTCCCAAGCTGGCCACCAGGCCAAGCCCAGCCGGCCTCCCCCACTGGCCCAACTGGCCACCCCCATTCCCATTATATCCCCCGAAACCCTAACCCACCCCCACGATCCCCACTCTGCCTCCCCCCCCCCCCCCCCCCCCCGCGCGCGATCTGGATCGGGGGCGCCCCAACACACGCCGTCCCAATCCCGTTGCCCCTGACGCCCGGCACCCACCCGTCGCTGTCCACCATCTCCTGGAGGACCACCTCGCCGGACGCCATCGCCCCCGTCCTCTTCGTCGTCGACCACCCCGACGTCGACCCCGTCGCCGCCGTCCTCTCCGTCGTCGGTGCCGCCTCGCCGGACCTCCAAGAGCCCACTGCCAGTACCCTACGGCCCCGCCGTGAGCACCTCCCTCTCCTCGCACTCCCCTTCTCCCGTGTCAAACATCGCCTTGCACGCCGTCCCGCCCTCGCTCTCTCCCCGTTCTCCTCTTTGTCCCGCACCAACTCACGTGCCTCGGTCACATTGTCCTTGCGCCGCACCCCGCAGCCTACCCCTTGCATCGCCACCGCACCCCGCGCGCTGTCGCTCCCCTGCGCGCTCGCTGGACCGGTCACTTCCCCTCCGCCCTGCCGCCCTGTTTCGGCCAGCGCCATCGCGGCCCTTGGCTGCCGGAGCTTGTGCCCGGCTCCCCCCGTCGCCCGGGCAGGCTACGGCCTCGGGCACGGGCACCACACCCGCTGCCCGCTAGCGCCGGCGCCCGCTAAGGCCCCCTGGCCCAATGACAATTGGGGCCCACGCCCAGAACGGTTTTATATATAAAAAGACAATTAAAATAATAATAATAATAAATTTAACTAATTAATTAATTAAATTAACTAAATAAACTAATCCTGTTTAGTTAACCTAATTAACTATTGTTAATTAATTAATCAGTAATTAGATTCGTTAAACCCTAATTAGAACAAACAGAGTATGGCATGCGGGACCCACTCGTCAGATTGACCCAGTCAACGCACTGTTGACTGCTGACGTCATGATGACGTCAGCATACACTATTCTGGATAATGTTGATTTAAAATAATTAAATAAATTCTAAAATTGATTAAATATTTTAAAATTAATATAAAATAAACCGTAGCTTGGATGGAAAAACTTTGAACATGAAAGTTGCTCAGAGTGATGAGACGAATCCGGATACGTAGCCCGTTCGTCCGCCACACACCCCTAGCATAGCAAACACGCAACTTTCTTCCTCCTGTTCATTTGTCCGAAAACGCGGAACACCGGGGATACTTTCCCGGATGTTTCCCCCCTTCGCCAGTATCACCTCCTGCTGCCTTAGGTCACATCTAGCACCGTGTATTGCCGCGTCCCGCTTTGTGATGCTTTGATTGCTCTGTCATTTATTGTGTTCCCCCTCCGTTACTTCTTTCAAGTAGACCCCGAGAATGCCGGCGACCCCAGTTCGACTACGGTGTTGACGGCCCCTCCTTCTTGCCAGAGCAACCAGGCAAGCCCCCCCTTGATCACCAGATATCGCCTATTCTTCTCTATACTGCTTGCATTAGAGTAGTGTAGCATGTTACTGTTCGGTTACTCCTATTCTGTTGCATAGCATGTCATTGTTGCTACAGTCATTGATACCTTACCCGCAATCCTAAATGCTTAGTATAGGATTCTAGTTTATCATCATTGGCCCTACATTCTTGTCAGTCTGCCTTGCTATAATATCGGGCCGTGATCACCTCCCAAGTGATCACGGGTATATACTATACATATATACATACTATACAGATGGTGACTAAAGTCGGGTCAGCTTGTTGAGTACCCGCAAGTGATTCGGATGTGGGGGCTGGAAGGACAGGTGGCTCCATCCCGATAGAGGTGGGCCTGGGTTCCCGACGGCCCCCGACTATTACTTTGTGGCAGAGCAACAGGGCAGGTTGAGACCACCTAGGCGAGAGGTGGGCCTGGCCTTGGTCGGCGTCCGCGGTTACTTCATAATAACACGCTTAACGAGATCTTGGTATTTGATCTAAGTCTGGCCACTAGCCTATACGCACTAACCAACTACGCGGGAAAGGTACGGGCACTCGACGTCGTGGTATCATCCGAAGCCTTCGTGACGTCAGCGACTGAGCGGCGCGCGCCAGGTTGGACTGCGTTAACGCAACTTCCTTTGTAATGGAGGTTGCTAGGTCTGCTTCCGGCCGCCCACGCAACGTGCAGGTGTGCAATGGGCGATGGGCCCAGACCCCTGCGCGCATAGGATTTAGACCGGCGTGCTGACCTCTCTGTTGTGCCTAGGTGGGGCTGCGACGTGTTGATCTTTCGAGGCCAGGCATGACCCAGGTAAGTGTGTCCGGCCAAATGGGATCGAGCGTGTTGGGTTATGTGGTGCACCCCTGTAGGGAAGTTTATCTATTCGAATAGCCGTGTCCCTCGGTAAAAGGACGACCCAGAGTTTTACCTTAACCTTATGACAACTAGAACCGGATACTTAATAAAACACACCCAGACAAGTTGCACAGGCAACCCGGTGATCGCTTTTCCACAGGGCGACGAGGGGAGGATCTCCGGGTAGGATTATGCTATGCGATGCTACTTGGAGGACTTCAATCTACTCTCTTCTACATGCTGCGAGACGGAGGCTGCCAGAAGCGTAGTCTTCGATAGGACTAGCTATCCCCCTCTTATTCTGGCATTCTGCAGTTCAGTCCATCGATATTACCTCCTTACACATATACCCATGCATAAGTAGTGTAGCTCCTTGCTTGCGAGTACTTTGGATGAGTACTCACGGTTGCTTTCCTCCCCCTTTTCCCTCTTTTCCTCTTCTTCCTGGTTGTCACAACTAGATGTCGGAGCCCAGGAGCCAGACACCACCGTCGATGATGACTCTTACGACACTGGAGGTGCCTACTACTACATGCAGGCCGTAGACAACGACCGGGAGTAGTTTAGGAGGTTCCCAGGCAGGAGGCCTGCGCCTCTTTCGATCTGTATCCCAGTTTGTGCTAGCCTTCTTAAGGAAAACTTGTTTAACTTATGTCTGTACTCAGATATTGTTGCTTCCGTTGACTCGTCTATGATCGAGCACTTGTATTCGAGCCCTCGAGGCCCCTGGCTTGTATTATGATGCTTGTATGTCTTATTTATGTTTTAGAGTTGTGTTGTGATATCTTCCCGTGAGTCCCTGATCTTGATCGTACACGTTTGCGTGCATGATTAGTGTACGATTGAATCGGGGGCGTCACACGCACGAGCCGGTGTGTGTTCTCCGATCGCAGCAGCCCGAGACGCTTCACCACATCTTTATGGGTTGCATCTTCGCGCGCACGACCTGGCATGAGATCCTCCCATGGTGCTCCCCGTCAACGGCCGCCTGATGTCTACTACACAACCTTCTTCTTGTAGACGTCGTTGGGCCTGCAAGTGCACAGGTTTGTAGGACAGTAGCAAATTTCCCTTAAGTGGATGACCTAAGGTTTATCAATCCGTAGGAGGCGTAGGATGAAGATGGTCTCTCTCAAGCAACCCTGCAACCAAATAACAAAGAGTCTCTTGTGTCCCCAACACACCCAATACAGTGGTAAATTGTATAGGTGCACTAGTTCGGCGAAGAGATGAAGATACAAGTGTAAAATAGATAGTAGATATGGGTTTTTGTAATCTGAAATAATAAAAACAGCAAGGTAGCGAGCAATAAAAGTGAGCGTAAACGGTATTGCAATGGTAGGAAACAAGGCCTAGGGTTCATACTTTCACTAGTGCAAGTTCTCTCAATAATAATACATAGATAGATCATATAACAAGCCCTCAACATGCAACAAAGAGTCACTCTAAAGCCACTAATAGAGGAGAACAAACATAGAGATTATGGTAGGGTACGAAACCACCTCAAAGTTATTCGTTCGGATCGATTTATAAAAGAGTTCGTACTAGAATAACACCTTTAGACACAAATCAACCAAAACCCTAATGTCACCTAGATACTCCATTGTCACCTCAAGTATCCGTGGGCATGATTATACGATATGCATCACACAATCTCAGATTCATCCAACCAACATAAAAGTACTTCAAAGAGTGCCCCAAAGCTACTACCGGAGAGTCAAGAACGTGTGCCAACCCCTATGCATAGGTTCTGAATGTCACGAAACCCGCAAGTTGATCACCAAGACATACATCAAGTGTTCTCATAAAAGACTCAATCCAATAAGATAACTTCAAAGGGGAAACTCAATTCATCACAAGAGAGTAGAGGGGGAGAAACATCATAAGATGCAACTACAATAGCAAAGCTCGGGATACATCAAGATCGTGCCATAGAGGGAACACGAGAGAGAACACGAGAGAGAGATCAAACACATAGCTACTGGTACATACCCTTAGCCCCGAGGGTGAACTACTCCCTCCTCGTCATGGATAGCACCAGGATGATGAAGATGGCCTCCGGTGATGGGATCGCCCTCTGGTAGGGTGCCGGAACAGGGTCCCAATTGGTTTTTGGTGGCTACAGAGGCTTGCGGCGGCGGAACTCCCGATCTATCTTCTGTTCTGGAAGTTTTAGCGTACAAGAGTATATATGGGTGCAGGGGGTACGTCGGAGGAGCTACGGGGGCCCCACGAGGCAGGGGCACGCCCAAGGGGGGCGCCCCCACCCTCGTGGGCAGCCCGTATCTCCCCTGACATGCACTCCAAGTTCCCCGTGTTGCTTTCCTTCCAAAAATAACTTCTCCAGTTGATTTCGTTCCGTTTTGACTCCATCTGATATTCCTTTTCCTCGAAACACTGAAATAGGCATAAAACAACAAATCTGGGCTGGGCCTCCGGTTAATAGGTTAGTCCCAAAAATAATATAAAAGTGGATAATAAACCCCAATATTGCCTAAAACAGTAGATAAAGTAGCATGGAGCAATCAAAAATTATAGATACGTTGGAGACGTATCAAGCATCCCCAAGCTTAATTCCTGCTCATCCTCGAGTAGGTAAATGATAAAAAAGAATTTTTGATGCGTAGTGATACTTTGGCATAATTTCAATGTAATTCTTCTTAACTGTGATATGAATATTCAAATCCGAAAGATTCAAGACAAAAGTTCATATTGACACAAAGAATAATAATACTTCAAGCATACTAATCAAAGCAATCATGTCTTCTCAAAATATCATGGCAAAAGAAAGTTCATCCCTACAAAATCATATAGTTAGGCTATGCTTCGTTTTCGTCACACAAAGATGTTCCCAACTTCTATACCCCCGATGACAAGCCAAGCAATTGTTTCATACTCAAATAATCTCAAACTCTTTCAACCTTCACGCAATACATGAGCGCGAGCCATGGATATAGCACTATGGGTGGAATAGAATATGATGATGGGGATTGTGTGGAGAAGACAAAAAAGGAGAAAGTCTCACATTGACGAGGATAATCAACGGGCTGTGGAGATGCCCATCAATTGATGTCAACATGAGGAGTAGGGATTGCCATGCAACGGATGCACTAGAGCTATGAATGCTCAACAAAAGAAAACTAGTGGGTGTGCATCCAACTCGCTTGCTCACGAAGACCTAGGGAATTTGAGGAAGCCCATCGTAGGAATATACAAGCCAAGTTCTATAATGAAAAATTCCCACTAGTATATGAAAGTGATAACACATGAGACTCTCTACATGAAAAGCATGGTGCTACTTCGAAGCACAATATATGAGACTCACTACATGAAGAACAAGGTGCTACTTTGAAGCACAAGTGTGGAAAAAGAGATAAGCATTGCCCTTTTTATTTTTTTTTATTTTTTTTGGGCCTTCTTTTTTTCTTTTGGCCTTTCTCTTTTTTTGATTGGGCAATGCTCTAATAATGATGATCATCACACTTCTATTGATTACAACCATAAGGATTACAACTCGAAACTAGAACAAGATATGACTCTATATGAATGCCTCCGGTGGTGTACTGGGATGGTGCAATGAATCAAGAGTGACATGTATGGAAAATAATGCATGGTGGCTTTGCCACAAATACGATGTCAACTTACATGATCATGCCATGGCAATATGACAAAAGTAATGTATGTCATGGTGATGATGAACGGAACGGTGGAAATTTGCATGGCAATATATCTCGGAATGGCTATGGAAATGCCATAATAGGTAGGTATGGTGGCTGTTTTGAGGAAGATATAAGGAGGTTTATGTGTGATAGAGCGTATCGTATCACGGGGTTTGGATGCACCGGCAAAGTTTGCACCAACTCTCAATGTGAGAAAGGGCAATGCACGGTACCGAAGAGGCTAGCAAAGGCGGAAAGGTGAGAGTGTGTATAATCCATGGACTCAACATTAGTCAAAAGAACTCATATACTTATTGCAAAAATTTAGAAGTCATCAAAAATCAAGTACTACGTGCATGCTCCTAGGGGGATAGATTGGTAGGAAAAGACCATCGCACGTCCCCGACCGCCACTCATAAGGATGCACAAGCCAGGTACACTTCATGTTTCAAATTTGTTACACAACTTTAACCATACATGCATGCTACGGGACTTGCAAACTTCAACACAAGAATTCTTTGAATTCATAATTACTCAACTAGCACGACTTTGATATTATCACCTCCATATTTCAAGACAATTATCAAGCATCAAACTTATCTTAGTATTCAACACACTCAAAAGAAAGTTTCACATATCTTGAATACCAAGTATATTAACATTAAGCAAATTACCATGCTATTAACGAATCTCAAAATAATCTAAGTGAAGCATGAGATATCATTAGTTTCTTTAAAACAAAACTACCACCATGCTCTAAAAGATATAAGTGAAGCACTAGAGCAAAAGACAAACTACTCTGCAAGATATAAGTGAAGAACAATGAGTAGCTAAATAATTATGCAACTATGTGAAGACTCTCCCATTTAATAATTTCAGATCTTGATACTTTATTCAAACAGCAAGCAAAGCTAAAGTAAACTACAATGCAAGGATAGCACAACTCATGTGAAGAAGCAAAAACTTAGGCTCAACCGATACTAACCGATAGTTGTTGAAGAAGAAAGGTGGGATGCCTACCGGGGCATCCCCAAGCTTAGATGCTTGAGACTACTTGAAATATTATATTGGGGTGCCTTGGGCATCCCCAAGCTTGAGCTTTTGTGTCTCCTTAATTCCTCTCATATCATGGTTTCTCTTTTTATCAAAAGCTTCATTCACAACAAACTCAACAAGAACTCGTGAGATAGGTTAGTACAAACCAATGCAAAACCTTATCATTTTCTACTATAACAAATCACTAAAATTATTATTCAACATTGCATACTAAATGCCTCTGTATACTTAATACTCCTATTCCTCAAATAGAATCATTAAACAAGCAAACATATGCAAACAATGCAACCATAACAGGAATCTGCCAAAACAGTACAGTCTGTAAAGAATGCAAGATTATCAATACTTCCCTGACCCCAAAAATTATGAACTAAAATTCCCACTGTAATAAATTTATCAGATCTTAATATGAAAAAAGATTCAACGTTATACCATTCTCTGACTTTTCTAGGGAATTTTTGCAAGAGCAGTAAACTTTCTGTTTTCAAACAGCAACATGCAAACTAGCAAAATAAGCATGGCAAAGGCTATCCTTGACTTTTTTATTGAAACTAAAGAGGCAAAACACTAGTCTAACTAACAGAAAGTAAAAACTAACAAAAAAAATGACACTCCAAGCAAAACACATATCATGTGGTGAATAAAAATATAGCTCCAAGTAAAGTTACCGATGAACGAAGACGAAAGAGGGGATACCTTCCGGGGCATCCCCAAGCTTAGTTGCTTGGTTGTCCTTGAATATTACCTTGGGGTGCCTTGGGAATCCCCAATCTTAGGCTCTTTCCACTCCTTATTCCATAGTCCATCGAATCCTTACCCAAAACTTGAAAACTTCAACCACACAAAACTTAACACAAAACTCGTAAGCTCCGTTAGTATAAGAAAATAAAACCACCACTTAGGTACTGTAATGAACTCATTCTAAATTCAAATTGGTGTAATATCTATTTTATTCTAACTTCTCTATGGTTCATACCCTACGATACTACTCATAGATTCATCAAAATAAGCAAACAACACATAGAAAACAGAATCTGTCAAAAACAGAACAGTCTGTAGTAATCTGTATCAAACGTATACTTATGGAACCCCAAAAATTATGAAATAAATTGCTGGACCTGTGTAATTTGTCTCTTAATGATCTGCAAAAATAATAAACCTAAAATCACTCTCCAATAAAAAATGGCAGCTAATATCGTGAGCGCTAAAGTTTCTGTTTTTCACAGCAAGATCACATAAACTTCACCCAAGTCTTCCCAAAGGTTCTACTTGGCGCTTTATTGAAACAAAAGCTATAAAACATGATTACTACAGTATCATAATCATGTGGACACACAAAAACAGTAAGGATAAATATTGGGTTGTCTCCCAACAAGAGCTTTTCTTTAATGCCTTTCTAGCTAGGCATGATGATGACAATGATGCTCACATAAAAGATAAGAATTGAAACATAAAGAGAGCATCATGAAGCATATGACTAGCACATTTAAGCCTAACCCACTTCCTATGCATAGGGATTTTGTGAGCAAACAACTTATGGGAACAATAATCAACTAGCATATGAAGGTAACACAAGCATAGCTTCAAGAATTTAAGCACATCGGGAGGAAACTTGACATTATTGTAATTCCTACAAGCATATAATCCTCCCTCATAATAAATTTCAGTAGCATCATGAATGAATTCAACAATATAACCAGCACCTAAAGCATTATTTTCATGATCTACAAGCATAGAATTTTTAGTACTCTCCACATAAGCAAAATTCTTCTCATTCGGAATAGTAGGAGTATCATAAGAGACTTGAACACTAAAAATTGTTTCCACATTAAAAGAGTATGTAAGTGCATCTAGTGCCCCTTAGTGATTTTGGTGTATTGAAGACTTATAGGTTAAGGGACTAATGTGTTTATGAGTGTACACAGGTCTATATGTCTATGAGGAGTTTGATATTTACAAAGAAAGTCGACCCCTAAAAATGAATATCTTCGACTGAAGATTTTGGTATTCCTGAAGACTTTCATGAAGACTTTGAAAGTGAAGAAATTGGTGTGTCCGTGAAGATTTGATATTCATGCAAGGAATACGAAGCTTGAAGACTTTCATTTTCATAGTTTTGTTTTTCTCTTTCTTGAGTCATAGGAAACACCGTACTGTTAAAGGGGGTCGAGGAAATACTAAGGAAAAATTTCCATGTGATGCTCAACTCAAAATCCTACACCTACCAATCCCTTCGAGTGAAGCCATTGGAAATCTCATACAGTTCAGTCAATTTCTTTAGTGACAGAGACGAAGTTCTTCTAGTCGTTGAGGAATTTGTTCTGACTGAGGAGTTAGGAATTCGCCAGTGCGGATTGCCTACACAGTGAGGAACATGATAGCCCTGAGGAATTTGAGAGTCAAACTTCCGATCGTTGCTGTGCTGCGTGCCAGCTGTCCCATAATATCTTATCCACCTAACGGTCATATCATTGAAGGGCATTTATGTCTTATCATGTCGGGCTGCTCCCTAGGCTATAAATAGCCTCCCCCTAGAACCACTAGCTGGTTGGTTGCTCTGAGAGAAACTGACACTTGTCATTTGAGAGCAACCCATCCTCCGAGGACTTTGAGCGAAAATCATCGAGTGAGGAAAATCCCAAACCCCAAACACCTACAAACCCAAAGTGATTGAGCATCACCGAAGAGATTGATCCTGCGTGGATCTGACGCTTGTTACCTTTGAAGACTGTGCTTTTTCCAGACAGTTAGGCGTCATGGTCTAGAGCAACCAAGAGGAATTGTCAATCACCGAGTGACCAAAGTCTGTGAAGGTTTGGAAGTCGCCTGAAGACTTACCACGAGTGATTGGACGAGGTCTGTGTGACCTTAGTTCAAGCAGAATACGGTGAGGACTTGGTGTCCTGAGTTGTGTGCTCTGCGACTGGGTGTCCAGGATTGTGTGTCCTCGAGTTTAAATACTCAGATGCTCCAACCAGACGTACAACTGAGACAGCAGTTGGAACTGGTCTACCAAATCATTGTCTTCACCAACCTTACTGGTTCTATTTCCTCAAATCTTTCATTTCCTCATTACTGTGTTGAGTGATTGTTCATATCTGTGTTTGAAGACTTTGACTGAAGCCTTTCTCAATTTCCTCAGTTCAATTTCTTCAGTCTGTTTGTCTTCATCTTGTGTTATCCTGTGTTTATGCTTTCTGTACTCTGTGTTTGTCCTCATCTCATCATGATGACCATGTGTGTATTCTGTCATGCTTACTTCTGAGTACTTATTCCGCTGCAAGTAGTTCTTCGCTAAGGAATTTCCTCACCGGCAAATTCCTCAGTGAAGAATTCATAAAAATCGCCTATTCACCCCCCCTCTAGTCGATATAACGTACTTTCAGAGTAATGTTCAGAAAAAGGGTAATCATAATCATGACAAGATTTGTAAATATAATCATCACTACTTTTTATAGCATAAGTTTTATCACAATAATCATCATAAGTAGCAACTTCGTTCTCATCATAATCGATTGAAACCTCTCCCAAAATAGTGGAATCACTAAATAAAGTTGACACTCTTCCAAATCCACTTTCATATTCA
The DNA here is from genome assembly GCA_963921465.1 of Triticum timopheevii. NCBI lineage: Eukaryota > Viridiplantae > Streptophyta > Magnoliopsida > Poales > Poaceae > Triticum > Triticum timopheevii. Next base: position 596,727,652 of record OY997268.1, on the reverse strand, counting down.
TTACAATAAAATTCAACATCCTCAAAATAGTGGGATCACTACTTCCTAAAGTTGACACTCTTCCGAACCCACTTTCATCAATATAATCATCATACGTAGGAGGCATGCTATCATCACAACAACTTTGCATATCAAAACTTGGGATGCTAAAAATATCATCTTCACTAAACGTAGCATCCCCAAGCTTGGGACAAACATTAATTCCAGCAAATATATTCTCAAATATTACATCCTCATCAAACATAGCTTCCCCAAGCTTGGGCCCTTTCATATCATAAGCATAATCACTCTCATCATTAAAAATATGGATAGCACCAATAGTATAGCAATTATCATCATCACAAGTAGTAGTAGGAGCAACATCTTCTGGGAGGGATACCTTTTTACCTTTGTTGCTCCTTCTTTTCTTTTTCTTCTTCACATTATGTGTAGGTTCAACCTTCCTCTTTGAGCTCCTTATTGATGAGATTGGTTGAATAGAAGACTCCTCCTCGTTACCTGATTCATCATGAGAAATAATAGGAGGATATTGGGAAGTCTCTTCCCTTTCATTAGTATTCTCATCATCTTCTATTTGCTTTCTTTTCTTTATGTAATTGGCAATATAAGGATTTTCAATGCAATTCTCCACACAAAACATATAAATATTCTCTAGATCAAAGTGAAGAATTCTATCAAGGGCAAATTCTGGAATAATCTTACTTATACGTTTAATTTCTTCATAACCCAAGAGCAAACTAAGTTCATTATGATGTGCAAGGAAAATCAAGTCATCACAATTTTTGGACACTATACGATCATGAAACAATTTGCATTGGGTACTCAAATGATCACGTTTGTTGCAAAGTTCACAAGTATGGCTAAGAAAGTTTAAATTTTCAGCACACGCATCTAGCTCTTCTTGCAACAATTTGGTTTCTAAGTACTTATGCCCCTTGCAATATCTATCTTCCCTATTTGGTGTGTACTTACAAACCCAATGCACTCCACAAAAATTGATATGTTTATAGGAGACATTTTCATCATAACTAGTGCAATCATCATTAGCATCATGGATATTCAAAGAATTCGTACTAACAACATTGCAATCATGCTCATCATTCAAAGATTTAGTGCCAAACATTTTAGAGATTTCTTCTTCTAGCACTTGACCACAATTATCCTTTCCATCATACTCACGAAAAATACTAAAAAGATGAAGCGTATGAGACAAACTCAATTCCATTTTTTTGTAATTTTCTTTTATAAACTAAACTAGTGCTAAAACAAGAAACAAAAAGATTCGATTGCAAGATCTAAAGATATACCTTCAAGCGCTAACCTCCCCGGCAACGGCGCCAGAAAAGAGCTTAGTTGACGGGGTGTGAGTGAGTGCCCTTTACCTAGCCTCCCCGGCAACGACACCAGAAAAGAGCTTGATGTCTACTACACAACCTTCTTCTTGTAGACGTTGTTGGGCCTGTACAGGTTTGTAGGACAGTAGCAAATTTCCCTCAAGTGGATGACCTAAGGTTTATCAATCCATAGGAGGCGTAGGATGAAGATGGTCTCTCTCAAGCAACCCTGCAACCAAATAACAAAGAGTCTCTTGTGTCCCCAACACACCCAATACAATGGTAAATTGTATAGGTGCACTAGTTCGGCGAAGAGATGAAGATACAAGTGCAAAATAGATAGTAGATATGGGTTTTTGTAATCTGAAATAATAAAAACAGCAAGGTAGCGAGCGATAAAAGTGAGTGTAAACGGTATTGCAATGGTAGGTAACAAGGCCTAGGGTTCATACTTTCACTAGTGCAAGTTCTTTCAACAATAATACATAGATAGATCATATAACAAGCCCTCAACATGCAACAAAGAGTCACTCTAAAGCCACTAATAGCGGAGAACAAACATAGAGATTATGGTAGGGTACGAAACCACCTCAAAGTTAATCGTTCGGATCAATCTATAAAAGAGTTCATACTAGAATAACACCTTAAGACACAAATCAACCAAAACCCTAATGCCAACTAGATACTCCATTGTCACCTCAAGTATCCGTGGGCATGATTATACGATATGCATCACACAATCTCAGATTCATCCAACCAACATAAAAGTACTTCAAAGAGTGCCCCAAAGCTACTACCGGAGAGTCAAGAACGTGTGACAACCCCTATGCATAGGTTCCCAATGTCACGAAACCCGCAAGTTGATCACCAAGACATACATCAAGTGTTCTCATAAAAGACTCAATCCGATAAGATAACTTCAAAGGGGAAACTCAATTCATCACAAGAGAGTAGAGGGGGAGAAACATCATAAGATCCAACTACAGTAGCAAAGCTCGGGATACATCAAGATCGTGCCATAGAGGGAACACGAGAGAGAACACGAGAGAGAGAGATCAAACACATAGCTACGGGTACATACCCTCAGCCCCGAGGGTGAACTACTCCCTCCTCGTCATGGATAGCGCTGGGATGATGAAGATGGCCTCCGGTGATGGGATCCCCCTCCGGCAGGGTGCCAGAACAGGGTACCAATTGGTTTTTGGTGCCTACAGAGGCTTGCGGCGACGGAACTCCCGATATATCTTCTGTTCTGGAAGTTTTAGGGTACAAGAGTATATATGGCTGCAGGGGGTACGTCGGAGGAGCTACAGGGCCCCACGAGGCAGGGGGCGCGCCCAGGGGGGCGCCTCCCACCCTCATGGGCAGCCCATATCTCCCCTGACGTGCACTCCAAGTTCCCTGGGTTGCTTTCCTTCCAAAAATAGCTTCTCCAGTTGATTTCGTTCCGTTTTGACTCCGTCTGATATTCCTTTTCCTCGAAACTTTGAAATGGGCATAAAACAACAAATCTGGGCTGGGCCTCCGGTTAATAGGTTAGTCCCAAAAATAATATAAAAGTGGATAATAAAGCCCAATATTGCCTAAAACAGTAGATAAAGTAGCATGGAGCAATCAAAAATTATAGATACATTGGAGACGTATCACTGCCCCCGATGGCTCCTCGAGCTACTTTACCTGGCTTTCTGCTGCCATGGATCTCACCCCCACCCCTTGTCGTCAAGGCCTAGCAACCATTGCCGCCCTTACGGCCTGGTCGCTTTGGAGGCACCGGAACATGGTCATCTTCGACAAAGTTGCACCTTCAACCGCGGTTATCATCACGGCCATCAAAGATGAAGCTCGCTCCTGGGCTGCGGCCGGATCCAGAGGGATGAACACGCGTAATTTTGTAACCTGATTTTTCGGTTTTGGGTCTGAGCATCCCTTGTGTCTTCTGCTCTCCTTGGGTCCTTATCTCGCCATTCGTGTGTACGAGATCACGACCCAACCCTGAACTTTGAACTCTGTACTCGTTTTCCCCTCCTATCAATGCAATGATACGCTATCTTAGCGTATTCGAGAAAAAGAAAATAGCCTTGATCAACCAGTCAAAAGAAAAGGCAAAGCCAACAATGAAGAAAAGAACCAAAGAAGCCCGAATCCTAATTAGCCCACTTAGTCAAAGGCTGGTTCATGCATGGATGAAGAGAAGTGGTGCACCATGGACTATGAAGACCCCACCTTTGACTAGTATTTATGGACTGAGTTAACCTTCTACCCTTCCTACCTACCTCCAACGAGGATAGAGTTGGTCATTTGTAAGGCACCCTCACATATAAGGTCCTCATGGGCATGTAACTCATTACATCTTCACTTGAATAAACTCTAGGGGAGGGCACTAGAGCTCTTGGACCTGTTTAGAACCCCCAAGTCGCTAATGTGGTCGAGTCTGAGGAGTTACGTATGCACGACCCAGATCAACCTCGACTTGGAGTTTGAGAGAGGGGTTTGAGGAGTCACGCACCACTTCAAGAAACATTGTTTTGTCATTCTTGTCGAGTGTACGGTGAGTCGGCGACCTACACTATAAGCCAACACACATGGCATTGTTAACACTAAATTGCTTACCAACACACTATTTAGGATATCCCCTAATTTTAATAAGATGTCAACCTCACTAGCTTTGTTAGTTGTGACAAGTGATTAACATATAGTGTGGTAGGAAGTGTTTTTGTATTTATTAATAATAAATAACACAATGCAAGCCTTTTCCTCGTATTGTCACTCAAACAACCGATAGTGTGGTTGTGTTATTGCCACTCAAACAAATTTACTATATTTTTATCCTTAGTGGCAATAACACAATGCAAGCCTTTTCCTTGTATTGTCACCAAGGTATCTTACTTGCAAGACTAAACAACTAGTGCATACCACTTCCTCTAATGATCATTCATCCAAACTAGCCAGTGAATCGACAAATAATTAGAGAGCATATGTGTCTACAAATCAAACACAAGCATCACATATAATATGATCATAAAGTAACAATTCAACATATTACCGTAATCATCACAAAAAATACATATGAGGGATCACAATCATGTTAGGAAGCTCATGTGTTTACTGTATTGAAGAGCAATGGAGATTCTACGACATGGATACTACTATGAACCCATAGTCAAGTGGTTGGACTACTCATACATTATCATGGAGCGGCGAGGATCGATGTTGATAAATATACGATGAATTATAGCTCTGGCAGAGTACCAGAACATGGATGTAGATGAGGTCGCCTTGGAACGCGAAGAGGGAACGACGGTAATTGCACGATAAATAATCAATGAGTTTTGGGGATACATATAAGCCATGGGCGTTGGTGAGGACTGACGAGGCAGGGGAGGTTGAATGAGCCCAAACGCCCTATGCCATCCTTCCTATCCTTATGGCTTTGAGTCTCTTTTGGTCCAAAAACCTCTGTTGTATTTTTAGTTTATTGATCCCATGACATCAAATATCTCTTTCTTGAAACCAAAAATCACGGGAAAAGGGGAATTGGCACTGACCATTTTATTAATATGTTACTCCAAATAAATCATAAAAACATGCCAGTTCATTGATATTAAAGCATGAAAGCTTCAAAAATTATGGATATGTTTAGGACGTATAAGTTGTTCGGCGTACAGACATTCAGAATTGTCCTTCATGCGGGGACTTTTAAGGGATATATTTGTTGGAAATATGCCCTACAGGCAATAATAAAATGGTTATTATTATATTTCCTTGTCATGATAATTGTCTATTATTCATGCTATAATTGTATTAACCGAAAAGCGTCATACGTGTGTGAATACATAGACCACAACATGTCCCTAGTGAGCCTCTAGTTGACTAGCTCGTTGATCAACAGATGGTTATGGTTTCCTAACCATGGACATTGGATGTCATTGATAACGAGATCACATCATTAGGAGAATGATGTGATGGACAAGACCCAATCCTAAGCATAGCACAAGATCGTGTAGTTCGTTTGCTAAGAGATTTTCTAATGTCAAGTATCATTTCCTTAGACCATGAGATTGTGCAACTCCCGGATACCGTAGGAATGCTTTGGGTGTGCCAAACGTCACAACGTAACTGGGTGCTTATAAAGGTACACTACAGGTATCTCTGAAAGTGTCTGTTGGGTTGGCACGAATCGAGACTGGGATTTGTCACTCAGTATGATGGAGAGGTATCTCTGGGCCCACTCGGTAACGCATCATCATAATGAGCTCAATGTGACTAAGTTGTTAGTCACGGTATCATGCATTGCGGAACGAGTAAAGAGACTTGCCAGTAACAAGATTGAATGAGGTATTGGGATATGGACAATCGGATCTTGGGCAAGTAACATACCAACTGACAAAGGGAATTGTATACGGGATTGATTGAATCCCCGACATCGTGGTTCATCTAATGAGATCATCATGGAACATGTGGGAACCAACATGGGTATCCAGATCTCGCTGCTGGTTATTGACCGGAGAGATATCTCGGTCATGTCTGCATGATTCCTGAACCCGTAGGGTCTACACACTTAAGGTTCGGTGATGCTAGTGTTGTTATGGGAATTAGTATGTGGTTTCCGAATGTTGTTCGGAGTCCCGGATGAGATCCCGGACGTCACTAGGAGTTCTAGAATGGTCCGGAGATAAAGATTTATATATGGGAAGTCCTTATTCGGTCGCCGGAAATGTTCGGGGTTTATCGGTATTGTACCGGGACCACCGAAAGGTTTCCGGGGGTCCACCAGGAGGGTCCACCTGCCCCGGAGGGACCTATGGGCTGAATATGGAGGGGAACCAGCCCCTAGGTGGGCTGGGCGCCATCTTCCCCTAGGGCCCATGTGCCTAGGGTTGGGGAAAACCCTAGAAAGGGCGCCCCCCTTGGCTTGGGGGGCAAGCCTCCCCCTTGGCCGCCCCCCACCCTCTAGATCCATCTAGAGGGGGTCGGACCCCTCTCCCTTGCCCCTATAAATAGAGGGGAGATGGGAGGGCTGTCGTACCCTTCCCCTGGCGCAGCCCTCTCCCTCCCAACACCTCCTTGCCCTGCCGGAGAACTGCAAGCTCCACCACCACGCCGTCGTGCTGCCGGAGCTCTCCCTCAACTTCTCCTCTCCCCTTGCTGGATCAAGAAGGAGGAGACGTCCCTAGGCTGTACGTGTGTTGAACGCGGAGGCGTCGTCCATTCGGCATTAGATCGGATCTTCCGCGATTCAAATCGCCGCGAGTAAGACTCCAGCATCTGCGTTCTAGTAACACTTCCGCTTAGCGATCTTCAAAGGTATGAAGATGCACATCCTCTCTATCTCTCTTGTTGGTAGAATCTCCTAGATTGATCTTGGTGATACGTAGAAAATTTTGAATTATTTCTACGTTCCCCAAAAGTGGCATCATGAGCTAAGTCTATGCATAGATTATATGCACGAGTAGAACACAAGTAGTTGTGGGCGTTGGTTTGTTCAATTTGCTTACTATTACTAGTCCTATCTTGTTTCGGCAGTATTGTGGGATGAAGCGGCCCGGACCGACCTTACACGTACGCTTACGTGAGACAGGTTCCACCGACTGACATGCACTTGTTGCATAAGGTGGCTAGCGGGTGTCTGCCTCTCCCACTTTATGCGGACCGGATTCGATGAAAAGGGTCCTTATGAAGGGTAAATAGCAATTGGCATATCACTATTGTGGCTTTTGCATAGGTAAGAAACGTTCTTGAGAGAAACCCATAACAGCCACGTAAAACATGCAACAACAATTAGAGGACGTCTAACTTGTTTTTGCAGGGTATGCTATGTGATGTGATATGGCCAAAAGAATGTGATGAATGAAATATGTGATGTATGAGATTGATCATGTTCTTGTGATAGGAATCACGACTTGCATGTCAATGAGTATGACAACTGGCAGGAGCCATAGGAGTTGTCTTAATTTATTGTATGACTTGCATGTCATTGAAAAACGCCATGTAATTAATTTACTTTATTGCTAACCGTTAGCTGTAGTAGTAGAAGTAATAGTTGGCGAGACAACTTCATGAAGACACGATGATGGAGATCATAGTGTCATGCTGGTGACGAAGGTGATCATGCCGCGCCTCAAAGATGGAGATCAAAGGCGCAAGATGATATTGGCCATATCATGTCACTTTATGATTTGCATGCGATGTTTGTCATGTTTACATCTTATTTGCTTAAGACGACGGTAGCATAAATAAGATGATCCCTCATTAAAAATTTCAAGAAAGTGTTCCCCCCAACTGTGCGCCGTTGCGAAAGTTCGTTGTTTTGAAGCACCACGTGATAATCGGGTGTCATAGATTCTAACGTTCGCATACAACGGGTGTAAGCCAGATTTACACATGCAAAACACATAGGTTGACTTGACGAGCCTAGCATGTACAGACATGGCCTCGGAACATAAGATATTGAAAGGTCGAACATGAGTCGTATAGTAGATACGATCAACATGAAGATGTTCACCGATGATGACTAGTCTGTCTCACATGATGATCGGACACGGCCTAGTTGACTCGGATCATGTATCACTTAGATGACTAGAGGGATGTCTATCTGAGTGGGAGTTCATTAAATAATTTGATTAGATAAACTTATTTATCATGTATCACTTACACAACCGTTTGTCTCAATTGGGAGTTAATCTCCCATATGACTCGGTCATTGACAGGATCCTCCAGTCGCTCCCACCTAGCTACAAGAGCTTTGTGATGAACTACAATATGCAAGGGATGGAGAAGTCCATTCTTGAGTTATATTCAATGCTGAAATCAGCGGAGGTGGAACTCAAAAAGGAACATCAAGTGTTGATGGTGAATAAGACCACTACTTTCAAGAAAGGCAAGGATAAAAAGAACTTCAAGAAGGACGGCAAGGGAGTTGCCGCACCCGGTAAATCAGTTGCCGGGAAGAAGCCAAACAATGGACCCAAGCCCGAGAATCAGTGATTTTATTGCAAGGGAAATGGTCACTCGAAGCGGAACTGCCCCAAGTACTTGCGGATAAGAAAGCCGGCAACACCAAAGGTATCTGTGATATACATGTTATTGATGTGTACCTTACCAGTACTCATAGTAGCTCCTGGGTATTTGATACCAGTGCGGTTTCTCATATTTGTAACTCAAAACAGGAGCTGCGAAATAAGCGGAGACTGGCAAAGGACGAGGTGACGATGCGCGTCGGGAATGGTTCCAAGGTCGATGTGATCGCCGTCGGCATGCTACCTCTACATTTACCTACGGGATTAGTTTTAAACCTCAATAATTGTGATTTAGTGCCAGCTTTGAGCATGAACATTGTATCTGGATCTCGTTTAATGCGAGATGGCTACTCATTTAAATCCGAGAATAATAGTTGTTCTATTTATATGAGAGATATGTTTTATGGTCATGCCCCACTGGTCAATGGTTTATTCTTATTAAATCTCGAACGTGATGTTACACATATTCATAGTGTGAATACCAAAAGATGTAAGGTTAATAATGATAGTCCCACATACTTGTGCCACTGCCACCTTGGTCACATTGGTGTCAAACGCATGAAGAAACTCCATGCAGATGGACTTTTGGAGTCTCTTGATTATGAATCATTTGACACGTGTGAACCATGCCTCATGGGCAAGATGACCAAGACACCGTTCTCCGGAACAATGGAGCGAGCAACCAACTTGTTGGAAATAATACATACTGATGTGTGCGGTCCAATGAGCGTTGAGGCTCACGGTGTCTATCGTTATGTTCTCACCCTCACTGATGACTTAAGCAAATATGGATATGTCTACTTGATGAAACACAAGTCTGAGACCCTTGAAAAGTTCAAGGAATTTCAGAGTGAGGTGGAGAATCAACGTGACAGGAAATAAAGTTCTTACAATCAGATCGTGGAGGAGAATATTTAAGTCACGAGCTTGGTACGCACCTAAGGAAATGTGGAATTGTTTCACAATGCACGCCACCTGGAATACCTCAGTGTAATGGTGTGTCCGAACGTCGTAATCGCACTCTATTGGATATGGTGCGATCTATGATGTCTCTTACCGATTTATCGCTATCATTTTGGGGTTATGCTTTAGAGATAGCCACATTCACTTTAAATAGGGAACCGTCTAAATCTGTTGAGATGACACCATATGAATTATGGTTTAGGAAGAAACCTAAGCTGTTGTTTCTAAAAGTTTGGGGATGCGATGCTTATGTCAAGAAACTTCAACCTGAAAAGCTCGAACCCAAGTCGGAAAAATGCGTCTTCATAGGATACCCTAAGGAAACCATTGGGTATACCTTCTACCTTAGATCCGAAGGCAAGATCTTTGTTTCCCAGAACGGATCCTTTCTGGAGAAAGAATTTCTCTCGAAAGAAGTAAGTGGGGGGAAAGTAGAACTTGATGAAGTACTGCCTCTTGAACCAGAAAGTAGCGCAGCTTAGGAAGATATTTCTGTGGTGCCTGCACCGACTAGACATGAAGTTAATGATGATGATCAAGGGATTTCGAATCAAGTTTCTACCGAACTTCATAGGTCCACAAGGACACGTTCCACACCAGAATGGTATGGCAACCCTGTCCTGGAAATCATGTTGTTAGACAACGGTGAACCTTCGAACTATGAAGATGCGATGGCGGGCCCAGATTCCAACAAATGGCTTGAAGACAAGAAATCTGAGATAGGATCCATGTATGAAAATAAAGTATGGACTTTGACAGACTTGCCCGATGATCGGCGAGCCATAGAAAATAAATGGATCTTTAAAAAGAAGACTGACGCGGATGGTAACATGACCATCTATAAAGCTCGGTTTGTCGCTAAGGGTTATCGACAAGTTCAAGGGGTTGACTACGATGAGACCTTCTCACCCGTAGCGAAGCTGGAGTCCATCCGAATCATGTTAGCAATTGCCGCATTCTATGATTATGAGATATGGAAAATGGACGTCAAAACGGCATTCCTTAATGGTTTCCTTAAGGAAGAATTGTATGTGATGCAGCCGGAAGGTTTTGTCGATCCTAAGAATGCTAACAAGGTGTGAAAGCTCTAGCGCTCCATCTATGGGCTGGTGCAAGCATCTCGGAGTTGGAACATTCATTTTGATGAAATGATCAAAGCGTTTGGGTTTATGCAGACTTATGGAGAAGCCTGCGTTTACAAGAAAGTGAATGGGAGCTCTGTAGCATTTCTCATATTATATGTGGATGACATACTATTGATGGTAAATGATATATAACTTTTGGAAAGCATAAAGGCCTACTTGAATAATTGTTTTCAATGAAAGACCTTGAAGAAGCTGCTTACATATTAGGCATCAAGATCTATAGAGATAGATCGAGACGCCTCATCGGTCTTTCACAAAGCACATACCTTGATAAGATATTGAAGAAGTTCAATATGGATCAGTCCAAGAAGGGGTTCTTGCCCGTTTTGCAAGGTGTGAAATTGAGCACGGCTCAATGCCCGACCTCGGCAGAAGATAGAGAAAAGATGAGTGTCATCCCCTATGCCTCAGCCATAGGGTCTATTATGTATGCCATGCTGTGTACCAAACCTGATGTGAATCTTGTCGTAAGTTTGGTAGGAAGGTACCAAAGCAATCCCGGCATGGAACACTGGACAGCGGTCAAGAATATCCTGAAGTACCTGAAAAGGACTAAGGATATGTTTCTCATTTATGGAGGTGACGAAGAGCTCGTCCTAAAGGGTTATGTCAATGCTAGCTTCGACATAGATCTGGATGTCTCCAAGTCACAAACCGGATACGTGTATATTTTGAATGGTGGGGCAGTCAGCTGGTGTAGTTGCAAGCAAAGCATCGTGGCGGGATCTACATGTGAAGTGGAGTACATGGCAGCTTTGGAGGCAGCACATGAAGCAATCTGGATGAAGGAGTTCATTACCGACCTAGGAGTTATTCCCAATGTGTCAGGCCCGATGACTCTCTTCTGTGACAACACTAGAGCTATTGCCCTTGCTAAGGAGCCCAGGTTTCACAAGAAGACCAGGCATGTCAAGCGTCGCTTCAACTCCATTCGTGAAAATGTTCAAGATGGAGACATAGATATTTGTAAAGTGCATCCAGATCCGAATGTCGCAGATCCGTTGACTAAACCTCTTCCACGAGCAAAACATGATCAACACCAGAACTCCATGGGTGTTTGATTCATGACAATGTAACTAGATTATTGACTCTAGTGCAAGTGGGAGACTGCTGGAAATATGCCCTAGAGGCAATAATAAAATGGTTATTATTATATTTCCTTGTGCATGATAATTTTCTATTATTCATGCTATAATTGTATTAACCGGAAACCGTAATACATGTGTGAATACATAGACCACAACATGTCCCTAGTGAGCCTCTAGTTGACTAGCTCGTTGATCAACAGATGGTTATGGTTTCCTGACCATGGACATTGGATGTCATTGATAACGGGATCACATCATTAGGAGAATGATGTGATGGACAAGACCCAATCTTAAGCATAGCACAAGATCGTGTAGTTCGTTTGCTAAGAGCTTTTCTAATGTCAAGTATCATTTCCTTAGACCATGAGATTGTGCAACTCTCGGATACCATAGAAATGCTTTGGGTGTACCAAACGTCACAACGTAACTAGGTGGCTATAAAGGTACACTACAGGTATCTCTGACAGTGTCTATTGGGTTGGCATGAATCGAGACTGGGATTTGTCACTCCGTATGACGGAGAGGTATCTCTGGGCCCACTCGGTAATGCATCATCATAATGAGCTCAATGTGACTAAGTTGTTAGTCACGGGATCATGCATTGCGGAATGAGTAAAGAGACTTGCCAGTAACGAGATTGAACGAGGTATTGAGATACCGACGATCGAATTGGGAAAATAACATACCGATTGACAAAGGGAATTGTATACGGGATTGATTGAATCCCCGACATCGTGGTTCATCCGATAGATCATCGTGGAACATGTGGGAACAAACATGGGTATCCAGATCCTGCTGTTGGTTATTAACCGGAGAGATGTCTCGGTCATGTTTGCATGATTCCCGAACCCGTAGGGTCTACACACTTAAGGTTCGGTGACACTAGAGTTGTTATGGGAATTACTATGTGGTTGCCAAATGTTGTTCGGAGTCCTGGATGAGATGACATCACGAGGAGTTTCGGAATGGTCCGGAGATAAAGATTTATATATGGGAAGTCCTTATTCGGTCGCCAGAAATGTTAGGGGTTTATCGATATTGTATCGGGACCACCGAAAGGGTTCCGGGGGTCCACCAGGAGGGTCCACCTGCCCCGGAGGGCCCTATGGGATGAATATGGAGGGGAACCAGCCCCTAGGTGGGTTGGGCACCATCTCCCCTCTAGGGCCCATGCGCCTAGGATTGGGGGAAACCCTAGAGGGGGCGCCCCCCTTGGCTTGGGGGGCAAGCCTCCCCCCTTGGCCGCCGCCCCCCCTCTAGATCCATCTAGAGGGGGGCGACCCCCCCCCCCCTCTCCCTTTCCCCTATAAATAGAGGAGAGGTGGGAGGGATGTCGTACCCTTCCCCTGGCGCAACCCTCTCCCTCCCCAACACCTCCTCCTCCTCCGTAGTGCTTGGCGAAGCCCTGGCAGAAAACTTCAAGCTCCACCACCATGTCGTCGTGCCGCCAGAGCTCTCCCTCAACTTCTCCTATCCCCTTGCTGTATCAAGAAGGAGGAGACGTCTCCGGGCTGTAGGTGTGTTGAACGCGGAGGCGTCGTCCGTTCGGCGTTAGATCGGATCTTCCGCGATTTGAATCGCCGTGAGTCCGACTCCATCATCTGTGTTCTAGTAACGCTTCCGCTTAGCGATCTTCAAAGGTATGAAGATGCACATCCTCTCTCTATATCTCTCTTGTTCGTAGAATCTCCTAGATTGATCTTGGTGATACGTAGAAAATTTTGAATTATTTCTACGTTCCCCAACAATGTCTTTGAACATTTTCCTCTACGGCTTCGGCCGAGTTGGCAGCATGACTCTGCCATTGCGTCACCAAGTTGATCATCTGACTTTCCGATTTGATGGGCTATCGAAGCAGCCCATGAACAAAGATTATGCCATAAGGCCTCGACATCTTCGGCATGGCATGGACATAGTTGGTGATGACCATAAATTGTTCCAACTAAGGTCGTCTAAGAAAGGGCGTTATAGGACATCCCATCAAGAAGTTGAACACCTCAAAACATAAGAGCTCATGAGGATGATGTTGAACAAGCCCCCCCCCCCATCCTTCCCCAATCCATGAGGACGTGATGGACTCATATCATGCCAATAATGGATGCCATTGATACGTCTCCAACGTATCTATAATTTTTGATTGCTCCATGCTATATTATCTACTGTTTTAGGCAATATTGGGCTTTATTATCCACTTTTATATTATTTTTGGGACTAACCTATTAACCGGAGGCCCAGCCCAGATTTGTTGTTTTATGCCTATTTCAGTGTTTCGAGGAAAAGGAATATCAGACGGAGTCAAAACGGAACGAAATCAACTGGAGAAGTTATTTTTGGAAGGAAAGCAACCCAGTGAACTTGGAGTGCACGTCAGGGGAGATACGGGCTGCCCACGAGGGTGGGCGGCGCCCCCCTGGACGCGCCCCCTGCCTCGTGGGGCCCCCGTAGCTCCTCCGACGTACCCCTGCACCCATATATACTCTTGTACCCTAAAACTTCCAGAACAGAAGATAGATCGCGAGTTCCGCCGCTGGAAGCCTCTGTAGCCACCAAAAACCAATCAGGACCCTGTTCCGGCACCCTGCCGGAGGGTGATCCCATCACCGGAGGCCATATTCATCATCCCGGCGCTCTCCATGACGAGGAGGGAGTAGTTCACCCTCGAGACTGAGGGTATGTACCAGTAGCTATGTGTTTGATCTCTCTCTCTCGTGTTCTCTCTCGTGTTCCTCTATGGAACGATCTTGATGTATCCCGAGCTTTTCTATTGTAGTTGGATCTTATGATGCTTCTCCCCCTCTACTCTCTTGTGATGAATTGAATTTCCCCTTTGAAGTTATCTTATCGGATTGAGTCTTTATGAGAACACATGATGTATGTCTTGTCATGATTATCTGTGGTGACAATGGGATATCATGTGCCACTTGATGTATGTTTTGGTGATCAACTTGCGGGTTTCGTGACATTGGGAACCTATGCATAGGGGTTGGCACACGTTCTTGACTCTCCGGTAGTAGCTTTGGGGCACTCTTTGAAGTACTTTTATGTTGGTTGGATGAATCTGAGATTGTGTGATGCATATCGTATAATCATGCCCATGGATACTTGAGGTGACAATGGAGTATCTAGGGGACATTAGGGTTTTGGTTGATTTGTGTCTTAAGGTGTTATTCTAGTACGAACTCTTTTATAGATCGATCCGAACGAATAACTTTGAGGTGGTTTCATACCCTACCATAATCTCTATGTTTGTTCTCCGCTATTAGTGGCTTTGGAGTGACTCTTTGTTGCATGTTGAGGGCTTGTTATATGATCTATCTATGTTATTATTGTTGAGAGAACTTGCACTAGTGAAAGTATGAATCCTAGGCCTTGTTTCCTATCATTGCAATACCATTTACGCTCACTTTTACCACTTGTTACCTTGCTGTTTTTATTATTTCAGATTACAAAAACCTATATCTACTATCTATTTTGCACTTGTATCTCCATCTCTTCGCCGAACTAGTGCACCTATACAATTTACCATTGTATTGGGTGTGTTGGGGACACAAGAGACTCTTTGTTATTTGGTTGCAGGGTTGTTTGAGAGAGACCATCTTCATCCTACGCCTCCTACGGATTGATAAACCTTAGGTCATCCACTTGAGGGAAATTTGCTACTGTCCTACAAACTTGTGCACTTGCAGGCCCAACAACGTCTACAAGAAGAAGGTTGTGTAGTAGACATCAAGCTCTTTTCTGGCGCCGTTGCCGGGGAGGCTAGGTAAAGGGCACTCACTCACACCCCATCAACTAAGCTCTTTTCTGGCGCCGTTGCCGGGGAGGTGAGTGCTTGAAGGTATATCTTTAGATCTTGCAATCGAATCTTTTTGTTTCTTGTTTTATCACTAGTTTAGTTTATAAAGAAAACTACAAAAAAATGGAATTGAGTTTGTCTCATACACTTCATCTTTTTAATATCTTTCGTGAGGATGATGGAAAGGATAATTGTGCTCAAGTGCTAGAAGAAGAAATCTTTAAAATGTTTGGCACTAAATCTTTGAATGATGAGCATGGTTGCAATGTTGTTAGTACGAATGCTTTGAATATCCATGATGCTAATGATGATTGCACTAGTTATGATGAAAATATCTCTTATGAGCATGTCAACTTTTGTGGAGTGCATGTTTGCATGAACACACCAAATAGAGAAGATATTTATTGCAAGAGTCATAAGTACTTATAAACCAAATTGTTGCAAGAAGAGCTAGATGAATGTGCTGAAAGATTCAATTTTTATTTGCGCTCCTTGTGAACTTTGCAATGAACATGGTAATTTAAAGCTCCAATGCTATTTGTTTCATGATCAAGTCATGTCCAAATATTGTGATAATTTGATTATCCTTGAGCATCATAAAGAGCTTAGCCTTCTTTTGGGTTATGAAGAAATGAAATGTATAACTGAGGGTATTCCAAAATTTAATCTTGATAAAATTCTTGATTTGGATCTAGAGAAAATGTATATGTATTGTGTGGAGAATTGCATTGAAAATCCTTATATTGCCAATTACCTAAAGAAAAGAAAGCAAATAGAAGATGATGAGAATACTAATGAAAGGGAATAGACTTCCCAATATCCTCCTATTATTTCTTATGATGAATCAGGTAACGAGGAGGAGCTCTCTATTCAACCAATCTCATCAATAAGGAGCTCAAAGAGGAAGGTTGAACCTACACATAATGTGAAGAAGAAAAAGAAAAGAAGGAGCAACAAAGGTAAAAAGGTATCCCTCCCAAAAGATGTTGCTCCTACTACTACTTGTGATGATGATAATTGCTATACTATTGGTGCTATCCATATTTTTAATGATGAGAGTGATTATGCTTATGATATGAAAGGGCCCAAGCTTGGGGAAGCTATGTTTGATGAGGATGAAATATTTGAGACTATATTTTCTGGAATTAATGTTTGTCCCAAGCTTGGGGATGCTACGTTTAGTGAAGATGATATTTTTAGCATCCCAAGTTTTGATATGCAAAGTTGTTGTGATGATAGCATGCCTCCTACCTATGATGATTATATTGATGAAAGTGGGTTCGGAAGAGTGTCAACTTTAGGAAGTAGTGATCCCACTATTTTGGAGAATGTTGAATCTTATTGTGATGAATATGAAAGTGGATTTGGAAGAGTGTCAACTTTATCTAGTGATTCCACTATCTTGGGAGAGGTTTCAATCGATTATGATGAGAACGAAGTTGCTACTTATGATGATTATTGTGATGAAACTTATGCTATAAAAATTAGTGATGATTATATTTACAAATCTTGTCATGATTATGATTACCCTTTTTCTGAACATTACTCTTTTAATGTGGAAACAATTTTTAGTGTTCAAGTCTCTTATGATACTCCTACTATTCCGAATGAGAAGAATTTTGCTTATGTGGAGAGTATTAAAAATTCTATGCTTGTAGATCATGAAAAGAATGTTTTAGGTGCTGGTTATATTGTTGAATTCATTCATGATGCTACTGAAAATTATTATGAGAGAGGAACATATTCTTGTAGGAATTGCAATAATATCAAGTTTCCTCTCTATGTGCTTAAATTCTTGAAGCTATGCTGGTGTTACCTTCCTATGCTAGTTGATTATTGTTCCCATAAGTTGTTTGCTCACAAAATCCCTATGCATAGTAAGTGGGTTAGACTTAACTGTGCTATTCATATGCTTCATGATGCTCCCGTTATGTTTCAATTTTTATCTTTTATGTGAGCATCATTGTCATCATCATGCCTAGCTAGAAAGGCATTAAAGAAAAGCGCTTGTTGGGAGACAACCCAATATTTATCCTTACTGTTTTTGTGTGTCCACATGATTATACTACTGTATTAATCATGTTTTATATCTTTTGTTTCAATAAAGTGCCAAGTAGAACCTTTGGGAAGACTTGGGTGAAGTTTATATGATCTTGCTGTGAAAAACAGAAACTTTAGCGCTCACGAGATTAGCTGCCATTTTTTAATGGAGAGCTATTTTAGGTTGATTCTTTTTGAAGATGATTAATAGACAAATTTCTCAGGTCCAGCAATTTATTTCATAATTTTTGGGGTTCCATAAGTATACGTTTTATACAGATTACTACAGACTGTTCTGTTTTTGACAGATTCTGTTTTCTATGTGTTGTTTGCTTATTTTGATGCATCTATGGCTAGTATTAAGTGGTATGAACCATAGAGAAGTTAGAATACAGTAGATATTACACCATTATGAATTTGGAATGAGTTCATTACAGTACCTAAGTGGTGGTTTTATTTTCTTATACTAACGGAGCTTACGAGTTTTGTTTTGAGTTTTGTGTGGTTGAAGTTTTCAAGTTTTGGGTAAAGATTCGATGGACTATGGAATAAGGAGTGGAAAGAGCCTAAGCTTGGGGATTCCCAAGGCACCCCAAGGTAATATTCAAGGAAAACCAAGAGCCTAAGCTTGGGGATTCCCCGGAAGGCATCCCCTCTTTCGTCTTCGTTCTTCGGTAACTTTACTTGGAGCTATATTTTTATTCACCACATGATATGTGTTTTGCTTGGAGCATCATTTTATTTTGTTAGTTTTTGTTTTCTGTTAGTTAGATTAATGTTTTGCATCTTTAGTTTCAATAAAAAAGTCAAGGATAGCTTTTGCCATGCTTATTTTGCTAGTTTGCATGTTGCTGTTTGAAAACAGAAAATTTACCGCTGTTGCAAAACTTCCCTAGAAAATTCAGAGCATGGTCTAACGTCGAATCTTTTTGCATATTAAGCTCTGATAAATTTATTACAGTGGGAATTTTAGTTCATAATTTTTGGAGTCAGGGAAGTATTGATACTCTTGCATTCTTTACAGACTGTACTGTTTTGGCAGATTGCTGTTATGTTTGCATTGTTTGCATATGTTTGCTTGTTTAATAATTCTATTTGATGATAGGAGTATTAAATATAGAGAGGCATTTAGTATTCAATGTTGAATAATAATGTTAGTGATTTGTTACAGTAGAAAATGATAAGGTTTTGCATTTTTTTATACTAACCTATCTCACGAGTTCTTGTTGAGTTTGTTGTGAATGAAGCTTTTGATAAAAAGAAGAGAAACCATGATATGAGAGGAATTAAGGAGACACAAAAGCTCAAGCTTGGGGATGCCCAAGGCACCCCAAGATAATATTTCAAGAAGTCTCAAGCGTCTAAGCTTCGGGATGCCCCGGTAGGCATCCCACCTTTCTTCTTCAACAACTATCGGTTAGTATCAGTTGAGCCTAAGTTTTTGCTTCTTCACATGAGTTGTGCTATCCTTGCATTGTAGTTTTCTTTAGCTTTGCTTTCTGCTTGAATACAATACCAAGATCTGAAATCCTTTAATGAGAGAGAGTCTTTGCATAGTTGCATAATTATTAGAATACTCTATGTGCTTCACTTATATCTTTTGAGCGTGATAATTTTTGCTCTAGTACTTCACTTAGATCTTTTAGAGCACGGTGATGGATTTGTTTTAAAGAAACTATTGAACTCTCATGCTTCACTTATATTATTTTGAGAGTCGTTAATAGCATGGTAGTTTGCTTAATGTTAATATACTTAGTGTTCAAGATATGTGAAACTTTCTTTTGAGTAAATTGAATACTAAGATAAGTTTGATGCTTGATAATTGTTTTGAGATATGGAGGTGATAATATCAAAGTCGTGCTAGTTGGGTGATTGTGAATTTGAGAAATGCTTGTGTTGAAGTTTGTAAGTCCCGTAGCATGCACGTATGGTTAAAGTTGTGTAACAAATTTGAAACATGAAGAGTACCTGGCTTGCGCATCCTTATGAGTGGCGGTCAGGGATGAGCGATGGTCTTTTCCTACCAATCTACCCCCTGGAGCATGCGCGTAGTACTTGATTTTTGATGGCTTCTAAATTTTTGCAATAAGTATATGAGTTCTTTTGACTAATTTTGAGTCCATGGATTATACGCACTCTCACCTTTCCGCCTTTGCTAGCCTCTTCGGTACCGTGCATTGCCCTCTCTCACCTTGAGAGTTGGTGCAAACTTCGCCGGTGTATCCAAACCCCGTGATATGATACGCTCTATCACACATAAACCTCCTTATATCTTTCTCAAAACAGCCACCATACCTACCTATTTATGGCATTTCCATAGCCATTCTGAGATATATTATCATGCAACTTCCACCATCATATTCATGACATACATTACTTTTGTCATATTGCCATTGCATGATCATGTAGTTGACATCGTATTTGTGGCAAAGCCACCATGCATTATTTTTCATACATGTCACTCTTGATTCATTGCACCATCCCAGTACACCGCCGGAGGCATTCATATAGAGCCATATCTTTGTTATAGATATCGAGTTGTAATATTGAGTTGTAAGTAAATAAAAGTGTGATGATCATCATTATTAGAGCATTGCCCCAGTGAGGAAAGGATGATGGAGACTATGATTCCCCCACAAGTCAGGATGAGACTCCGGACGAAAAAAAATAAAATAAAAGAGAAAGGCCAAAAAAAAGAGAAGGCCCAAAAAAAAGTGAGAAAAAGAGAGAAGGGACAATGCTACTATCCTTTTACCACACTTGTGCTTCAAAGTAGCACCATGATCTTCATAATAAGAGAGTCTCATATGTTGTCACTTTCATATACTAGTGGGAATTCTTCATTATAGAACTTGGCTTGTATATTCCAATAATGGGCTTCCTCAAAAGTGCCCTAGGTCTTTGTGAGCAAGCAAGTTGGATGCACACCCACTTAGTTTCTTTTGTTGAGCTTTCATATACTTATAAGCTCTAGTGCATCCGTTGCGTGGCAATCCCTACTCCTCATGTTGACATCAATTGATGGGCATCTCCATAGCCCGTTGATTATCCTCGTCAATGTGAGACTTTCTCCTTTTTTGTCTTCTCCACACAATCCCCATCATCATATTCTATTCCACCCATAGTGCTATATCCATGGCTCGCGCTCATGTATTGCGTGAAGGTTCAAAAAGTTTGAGATTATTTGAGTATGAAACAATTTCTTGGCTTGTCATCGGGGGTATAGAAGTTGGGAACATCTTTGTGTGACGAAAATGAAGCATAGCCTAACTATATGGTTTTGTAGGGATGAACTTTCTTTTGCCATGTTATTTTGAGAAGACATGATTCCTTTGATTAGTATGCTTGAAGTATTATTATTTTTGTGTCAATATGAACTTTTGTCTTGAATCTTTCGGATCTGAATATTCATATCACAATTAAGAAGATTTATATTGAAATTATGCCAAAGTATCACTCCGCATCAAAAATTCTTTTTTATCATTTACCTACTCGAGGGCGAGCAGGAATTAAGCTTGGGGATGCTTGATACATCTCCAACGTATCTATAATTTTTGATTGCTCCATGCTATATTATCTACTATTTTAGGCAATATTGGGCTTTATTATCCACTTTTATATTATTTTTGGGACTAACCTATTAACCGGAGGCCCAGCCCAGATTTGCTGTTTTATGCCTATTTCAGTGTTTCGAGGAAAAGGAATATCAGACGGAGTCAAAACGGAACAAAATCAACTGGAGAAGTTATTTTTGGAAGGAAAGCAACCCAGGGAACTTGGAGTGCACGTCAGGGGAGATACGGGCTGCCCACGAGGGTGGGGGGTGCGTCCCCCTGCCTAGTGGGGACCCGTAGCTCCTCCGACGTACCCCCTGCACCCATATATACTCTTGTACCCTAATACTTCCAGAACAGAAGATAGATCGGGAGTTCTGCTGCCGCAAGCCTATGTAGCCACCAAAAACCAATTGGGACCCTGTTCCGGCACCCTGCCGGAGGGGGATCCCATCACCGGAGGCCATCTTCATCATCCCGGCGCTCTCCATGACGAGGAGGGAGTAGTTCACCCTCGGGGCTGAGGGTATGTACCAGTAGCTACGTGTTTGATCTCTCTCTCTCTCTCTCGTGTTCCTCTATGGCACGATCTTGATGTATCCCGAGCTTTGCTATCGTAGTTGGATCTTATGATTTTTCTCCCCCTCTACTCTCTTGTGATGAATTGAGTTTCCCCTTTGAAGTTATCTTATCGAATTGAGTCTTTATGAGAACACTTGATGTATGTCTTGCCGTGATTATCTGTGGTGACAATGGGATATCATGTGCCACTTGATGTATGTTTTGGTGATCAACTTGCGGGTTTCGTGACATTGGGAACCTATGCATAGGGGTTGGCACACGTTCTTGACTCTCCGGTAGTAGCTTTGGGGCACTCTTTGAAGTACTTTTATGTTGGTTGGATGAATCTAAGATTGTGTGATGCATATCGTATAATCATGCCCACGGATACTTGAGGTGACAATGGAGTATCTAGGTGACATTAGGGTTTTGGGTGATTTGTGTCTTAAGGTGTTATTCTAGTACGAACTCTTTTATAGATCGATCCGAACAAATAACTTTGAGGTGGTTTCATACCCTACCATTATCTCTATGTTTGTTCTCCGCTATTAGTGGCTTTGGAGTGACTCTTTGTTGCATGTTGAGGGCTTGTTATATGATCTATCTATGTTATTATTGTTGAGAGAACTTGCACTAGTGAAACTATGAACCCTAGGCCTTGTTTCCTATCATTGCAATACCGTTTACGCTCACTTTTACCACTTGTTGCCTTGCTGTTTTTATTATTTCAGATTACAAAAACCTATATCTACTATCTATTTTGCACTTGTATCTCCATCTATTCGCCGAACTAGTGCACCTATATAATTTACCATTGTATTTGGGTGTGTTGGGGACACAAGAGACTCTTTGTTATTTGGTTACAGGGTTGTTTGAGAGAGACCATCTTCATCCTACGCCTCCTACGGATTGATAAACCTTAGGTCATCCACTTGAGGGAAATTTGCTACTGTCCTACAAACATGTGCACTTGCAGGCCCAACAACGTCTACAAGAAGAAGGTTGTGTAGTAGACATCAGCCACCAGCAGAGAGTATTGTACAGGAGTTTGTTGTTATCAAACAAATCACTAACATTAAAGCAGATGGGGATGTTTGACCATCAAAGTCGGGATGGCTCGGCCTTGGCGATCAGAACCACCCTCGTGGATGCCTTCATGACCCTCCTAGACACATAGCATGCTAATATGTCCCGCATCCGTACCACAAAGTGGGAGTATGGTGTGGGGATTGCCTACTCTTCAACATTCACTTGTTGTTTCTCCATCTCGATCAAGTGAAAGGACATGACACTCAGCCCGCCTGTGGAATCTGGTGTCATTGAGTTCACACCAATTCCTACAACTTTGTTGATCCTTAGGTATCTAGCTCGATCGGACCGTTGTTGGGCGAGAGGAGAACTATCCTATGATTGTTGTCCTCGTTGTAGCACGGGTTGGCGTAGATGCCAGCGTCAACAATGAAACAATCGATAGAGTTGTGGTGTCAATTATGATGAAGTCACTAGTGAAGGTATCGCTGCATATCCAATTTGGTAGCACGAGGACCCCCACGGTTGGCATCTATTTTTGACGGTGTTTTGTGATGTACCTAACATCAATAGGGTGAATGTACATAGACTTATACGATATTGTGATGTCACCTTAGGTTATCAGATGGATAGGGGGCACAAATTTTATCCGGGTGAGTTATAGCCCTACTCTACTTATATGAGATTATAGCCTTACTCCTACTTATATGAGATTATATCAGAAGCAAGTTACAATGGGTGTACCACGGTGTATCCGGTGAGTTGGAGGTCAAGTCACCTAAGATGGAGGTGGATGATCTTGACAGAATGCATATATTGGATCTACTAATGTGCTAAACTACATTTCTAGGGTTTCTAGAGCGATTGAAGGTCCCCATCTTGTCGCGAGGAAAGCCCTTATATAGGGGTCTGGTCGGTGGCCCTCGTCTTTCATCTTGATCTTCTTGGCTCACATGCCCTCAATTCCTCCATTTTTGGTAGTCACACGGTTTCCTTTTAAGGAAACCATGGTTGGCACGTATAAGGGATCCGGCTGCCCAGGCATGAGCCCTTCATTCCACACATACATGGAAAAATATGGACAAAATAGTAGCATGTGTGGCACGAAAATACAATGAAACCACTTTCCCATACATTTACTTTATCCACATTTCCAAACTTGCAAAGAAAAACTAAAAAATTGTAGTCACCTATCCCACATCCCCTCTAGTCGACCTCGTCGGTCATTTCAACCACCTCTCAAGGAAGTGTCAATGTCACAGCTGCAGCTGCAGCTCACATAAGTGAAGACGCAGTGGACTAAACAAAGGAGATGAACCCCAGGAGTATTTGGCATGGGCCAAGTGCATATTTCGTTGGAATCCTCTGTAGCCCACGAATGGTGTGTGTGAATGGACGCGGATGTTCTGATCCCGAGCTCACATGAGTTTGGGTGAACAGTAAAAAACTGATATTTTTTTGCGTCAAACATTGACAAATGTTTTGATTGCTTGCAAAGTTTCATCACCGGATAACATTTGTGGGAAACATGGTAAAAAAACAAAATCGATGCTCCAAAATGCTTTTCGAAAACGTGGCAAAAAATACAACATCGAAATGGCTAGCCGTCTAGGAGCCACGAGCCGCTGCCTCCTCCTCCTCCAAAAAAAGCTAGGATTCCCGCCTCTCGCCGGCGCCGCCGCAGGTCTGCCTCATCTTCGTGGCCCTAGGGCCATGGGGGCGTGATGGATCCTGGCAAGGCCGGTGGGAGGGCTCCTATTTTTGTCGTTCCTTTCCGTTTTGTTAGGGTTTGTGTCCTGCTCAAGAAGACGAGACGACGGCGGCTCCCTGAAGATGGAATAAAGGTTTCCCGCCTAGCCCCCATTTCGGTTGTGCATCTAGCATCGTTGGTGGGCGTGTGGAGGACTGGAGGTGCGTCTCCGGCGGATCTATCTTTGATGGATTTGCTCGGATCTCGTCGTTGTTCGTCTGCGTTCGTGTGTCTTTGGATTGGATCCTATCTACGTTATTCTTCTTCGGCGGCGGTAGTTGTTCTGGTGCGTCATATGGGGCCTTAGCACAATGACTTCCCGACTGTCTACTACAACAAGTTGTGCCCGACTCCGCCGATGGTGGGGCGATGACGGCGGCGCGCCTTCGGCTCACTTCAGTCCTTGTAGTCTAAAAAACAGTAACATAGACCAAGATACTTGTGATCTAAACGCTCTTGTATTTCTTTAAAAAAAATATTGATCTAAATGCTCTTATATTTCTTTAGAGGGAATATTGATCTAAATGCTTTTATATTTCTTCACAGATGGTTTACATATACGTGGATTGCATCATTGGTGATTAGTACACCACTGAAAGAGTTGCGGAATCACAAAAGCAGGTGCCAACTCATGAACAACCTCGTCTGAAAGAACCAACATAGTTAGCCCACCCATTTTTCATACTCCTCAACAGCCAAACTGCTGGATTGACCACACCAAATTGGGCCAAAAAGATCTTCAGAGGCACAGCCGAAATGTAACCATAGCACACACACAATCATTACATATAGGTGTTGAGTGAAGTGCATGACGATCCTTCCAAAGCATACAACCAGATAGGACGCACAGCGTGTATTTACAGAAAGCTCAGTATGAGCCATGAGTTGAGATTATTTTCTACATAAAGCTTCAGTTTTAGCAACCACGTACTATGACGGTTGATCCTGCAACTTATGCCACAATCTCCGGCTCGCATATTACTTAAATTAACAACATATATATACAACAAACAGGATTTTTCAAATCAAACCAAAGGGCGAGCAGGTGCCTTTCACTTCAAATGGTTTCCTGGGAGGAAGAAATCCTCCTTCAACACGTGCTCCCATTCCGGCGGTGAGCTGCTCAGCTGCTCGTCATGCATTTGCGCACTTGCAGGTTCCGCTGGTGCTGAGACAACACGGGGCTCTTCAAGCAATGCACTGACATATTGGCTTGCAGTTTTGCTATCCGCTTCATCAGATTGGGCCCTGGACCCAGCGTCATCAGGCAAATCAGTCTTCTGGATCAGCTCATCTTGCGCCCCTCGACCAAGTCGTTTTGTTTCGAAGTGACCTGCCCAATCATCGGAATGGAAGACCTCTTGTCCCTCGTTCACAGCGCTGCTATTGTTATCTTCACGTCTTTTCAGGACTTGCAGCCTGGCCATAACCACGTCTTCAAGCTGACCGAATTCATTCTTGCTTGCTGTTTGGAGCTGATGAGCATTGCCCTCGTTTGATGAGCTTACATCATCACTACAGCACATCAAATCTTTGAGCTTGGCCATAAAAGCACCATGGACTTTGCTTTCACTAGATTCTAGCTGCTCTATGTTGGTGTCCTCATCCAATGATCTCGTATTGTTATTAAAGCTCATGAAATCGTTAGGTGCAGCAATGGTAGCACCATCAGCCTCGCCACCTTCACTGCTGCTTGCCTCTGAACGCTCTTTGATGATGTCCTCCACTAAAGAAGTTATCCTATCATCAACAGCATTATCAAAAACAGTGTCATCAACATCTGTCCTGTTATAATTACTTGTTCCCTTCTGCAGCTCAGCATTAACCTCGCAGGAGCAATTTATACTCTCATCACGGAGCTTCAGAACTTTCAGTCGAGCAAAGACATCAGCATCAACCTTATCACCTCCCTGAGGTAGCAAGGCTGCATTGCCGATATTGCGCTCTTTCACATGGATTTGTTGTTTGCTAGAATCAGCAATCCCTTCAAAACATAAAGAGTTCTTGTGTTTGGGCAGGTTAGAGGCTTTGGCTTCTCCTAATGAACCGGCAGGTGCTGCAGCTACAAGATTATTCAACACACAGCAGTAAGTGAAAGTTACGAATTATCCAGATAAATTAAGGCACACTTACTTGCTACACACGTACATACAGAAGCACTAACCTGTTTGCTGATTGCAATGTTTTGTCGCAAGTTTCATGCGGGCAAGTTGCAGTTCATACTTGAGTTTACACATGGAAGCTTCAGCTTCAATCCATAGATTCTTATATATGAGCATTTGTGCATCTTTAGTATCACCAATGACTTTCTCTCCTGGAAGTTTAGTAAGATCCTGCACGCAAGAAGATGGCAATAGTATAAGTTACATGATCGAGAGGATAGCAGATACCTAACACATTCCTAAGTAACGAGGCACTACCTCCAAAATAAATGTTCTAAAATCTGCACCAATGTTCTCCCAGTCAAGTCCATCAAACTTCTCAGGCTGATGATTCTTTCCATGGCACCTTGTATCTGATTTTGTTTGGCAGCAGTTTCCATTTACATCATCATTTTTTAATGCAGCCTTGCACATGAAAGTACACAAACCAAAATGAGTCAACCAATAATTTCACGGCCATTTTCATATTTGTATAGAAACACAAGTGAATTTAATATTATGTTACTTAATGACAAATTTCGAGTGGATCCAAAAGTGGACCCTTGCCGAATGATTATTAAAAGATGGGTCAAATAAATGAAAATTCCTGGCCAGGGCATTAGCTTTGTACAGCTAGCATACGGATCATGATGTTAATTAACTAGTCGGCCCGAACAATGTTCAGCCAGACAACGGATTTGTAAAGCAATATCAGCAGCTGTTAACACTGCTCAAAGAAAGCAAGAATGATATAACGTTTCAGCAAATAGTGGACATGATCTCAGTTATCATGAACCAAAAACTGTTATCACTACTAAAAATGGAAGCTTAGTCATTCTTAGTACGAAAATAGCAGGGGTAGCAAAAACATGCAAGTAGTCAAAGTGAACAATAAGCATTCATATCAGCCATACCGCTTATATACAAGTGAGAAAACTTGAATACTTGCCAGGTTGTAATGTACATCTTTTAATTCTTGAATCACAAGTTCAATGAATGTAGTACAAGTCATACGAAGTAACTTTATATAGTAGTATTCATGAAAGCGTAACTTAATCAAGTTGGTGATACCTGACAATGGTGATTTTGTATCATACAACCATACCTTGCTTATCTTGGAACTCAAAGAACTGAGATTGTGTATTGTAGATTGAACAAGTGCATGTTCAGATTCCTCCAACTCATAACCACCATCACAAGTAGATAGAAGCACTACTGAGAAATTATAAATTGACTTGATTAAGTCTTCCTGAGACTTGGATCTGCCGGTAACTTTTTCTGAAGATATCTTCACCGACTCCTCAACACCAGCACTGCAATGGGTTAAATGCTCCAGACCTATCTTCATAGGCATCTCCGAGTACAGACTTTCCAATGTTGCCACATCTTTATGGACACAAGTATTTCCTTGTAGACTTTCTTTCGTTAAACTCCTAGCCTTTGCAATTGGAGCTGCGTCAACATTGCTTGAAACTTTCTTACCAGAATCTCCATTCATAAC
This sequence comes from Triticum timopheevii, assembly GCA_963921465.1. NCBI lineage: Eukaryota > Viridiplantae > Streptophyta > Magnoliopsida > Poales > Poaceae > Triticum > Triticum timopheevii. The sequence goes on along the minus strand of OY997268.1, from coordinate 596,699,734 downwards.
CACAACATGACTGGCGAAATCTCTGCCTAACACTATGGGTTCAAATGTTCTTTTGCCAAGAAAAATACCTCCCTGTTGACCTGGTGTTACCCCATTTCCGGAATTATCTCCTGTCTTACAGATCACATGCTTTTCTCTTCTGGTGCCTTGATCTAGAGATACATAACTAGGGTGGCTAGACCTAGCCATACCATCGAAATCCCCAACATTGGATCGTTGTGCATCACTATGACCTTCAGATATTTTACACCCTGAAGGCAGACTGAATGAAGAAAGATAATTTGCATAGTAAGGTACACACGAATCATTCTCAGGATTTGATGTATCATGACACTTGGGAAATAACATAGAATTACTTGTACCAAACTCAGAAAGCTTCTTGCTTTGGTGCAAATCATGCAAGTCATCTGAGCCATTAGCAGAAAAAGGAGCTTCATCATTTTTCACACCAAATGATGACTGCTGTACAGTTGGTGTCCCTTTCCAACAAGGAGAGTCAACAACAGGATTATTTACTTCAAGTGGCTCGATGAAAAGGTCACGAGGCTGAGAAAATGCATGTTCTGAAGGAGACACATTGGAACATGATGCTTGTAAGCTCTTGAAACCAGACTTCACTTCTGATGAAGGCTGCACAGGTCTGCCAGATTCAGAAGTGTCACCTGAAAGATAGTTCTCTCCAACTCCATGTCTATTAAGTGGATAGATTCCTGGCTGCACAGGCCTCCCAGTTTCTGAACTCTCACCCAAAGGATAGTTCTCTCCAACTCCACGTCTACTAAGTGGATAGCTTCCCATAATTCTCGTACCATTATCAGAGTTACTCCAGTCACCATAAGGTTTATAAGCAGTCTGATGTCCAAAGAGGTCTTTCTGTTCATTCTGCATGGTGTCAAAATAATCAAGATTTAATCTGCAAGGGTTCATATATGGTGAGGAAAATGCATTTTCCAATATATGGCCATCAGTTGTGGGCGATAATGATTTTGTTGTAGCACATACTTCAGGTGAGACAGAAACAGGTGGCATGGACAGGTTGTAATCCAATGGATATGTTGAGGATGATGGAAGATGTGCCGTGTAGTTATCATAAGCAGAATACGGGGAATGCTGATTCGCAGGCTGAGGTGTGGAACAGGGATTTTTATCTAAGCAAGCAAACATGTTAGGAGACACAGAAGGCTGATGGATAACTGATGACCCAAAATCACTTGGGAGGGCCTTTGACGTTCTTTGGTAAATTCCAGGATACTTCTCTTCCATCCACTCGGAGTTGCATGTTGTGAAGGAATGTGGCTGCAGGTTGGTACCAAAATGATTCCCAGTGTATAAGCCATTGTGTGCATTCTCAGAAACCAGAAACCCATCAGAATTAGCAAAACCTGCATAATTTGGTAGGTGGCGTTAGGTAACAATATAAGTTTAATCCATGCTATATACAACTAGGCATTACTGCAATGTGTTGTCCTCAGGAAATCACCCATGACACTAAAATTACAAGGCAACACTAATAAAATGAAAAGTGAGAAGCATCTAGATAATATCATGGCTCATGACTAGCTGACCCATACACGCAAGTGCGCAATTAATTGTTTGTCTCACTCAAATTTCAAAAGTGACTCAATCTACTACTCCCTCCGATCCGAATTAAATGACACGGCCTCTATATAATGTCCATTTTACATTATATAGAGGCTGCGTCAATTAATTCGGATAGGAGGGAGTAATATATTTCGCAAAATACAAATTACTCAACATGTCTGAGATCCCAAGATGCAGGGTATGCGTGTAACCAACTGTCGCCACCATGGAAACATCAATCAATCAAAATTAACAAACCACGAAGCACAATTCCACGGCCCAGGTAACGGGAGAAGAGAGGGCGTCGGCTCACCTCGGTACCCGGCCGCGGCGCCGGCCTCCAGATCCATGTAGCTCGCGGGGGGCTCGACCCAGGAGTCGTACAACGACGGCGCGGTGGGGAGGTCGGGGTAGGGGCTAGGGTTAGCGGGGGCGTTGGGGACCGGATCGGGGGCCGCGGCCCCGCGGGGACGCCCGACGGTGAAGGGCGCCGCGGACGGGGAGAGGTAGGAGAGGGTCGCGTGCGGCTGCGGGGGCGGGGGCGGGGACGGCCGGCGATCCCCGGAGTACGCCATCGTGTCGTGTCGACGCCGGGCTGCGGATGGATGCGGCTGCTGCTCGGTGCGAAAGCAGAGTGCGTCTCGCGTCGGCAAGGTGTGGAGTGTGGGTTTGGTGGATCGGGTCGGACTTTTTTTCTTTTGAGGGGTCCGGGGAGGAGCTGGGCCTGACGGCCCGTAAAGTTTAGTGCGCCCCGAACGCTCACAAATGTCAAAACTGGGAGCAAGCGTTCCTTCGTTGCAACGATCAGCGTCATTTGACGCGCTTTCAGCCATTCGCCACGTGTCACGCTCTGGGCGCTCCCTCCAGATTTTACTCTTTTATTTTTTCGCACTCGTTTTTGGCTTTTTAAACGGTATTTTTGGTTTTTTTTACGTTTTGGTTTTCCACCGGTCTTCCCTAACTTTTCGACCAAAAAAATAATTTCGAAAAAAATAATATTTTTCCAAAAAAAACGTATTTTTTTCGCGAGAGTCATGGTTTTGTTTTCACGAGAGGCACGGTTGTGCTTTCGCGAGAGGCACGGCCGTGCCTCTTCGAAACGGAAAAAAAACGTGTTTTCTATTTTTTTCCTTTCGCGAGAGGCACGGGTTTGCTTCCGCTAGAGGCACGGGTGTGCTTTTACGAGAGTCACGGCCGTGCCTTCTCAGAAACGAAAAAACATGTTTTCTGTTTTTTCTTCTTTCGCGAGAGGCACGGTTTTGCTTCCGCGAGAGGCACGGGCGTGCCTCTTTTGGAAAGGAAAAAAACACGTGTTTTTTGTTTTTTTCTCTTTCGCGAGAGGCACGGTTTTGCTTTCGCGAGAGGCATGGTTGTGATTTCGTCAGTGCCTCTTTCGGAGAAGGAAAAAACTCGTATTCCTGGTTCGGTTTTTTCGTCGGTGTTTTTCGTCCGGTTTTTTCGTGAAAAAAGTTCATCAAAACCTATCAATATGGGATCTAGTTTTGAACATCTCAACGCGAGGAATCCAACGGCGAAAGCGGTTTGAGATTTGGACGCACGGTTTAAGAGACAAAACATTTTGAATAAACGGATCTACGAAAAAAGGGAAAACTCCCAGGTTGCGACAAGTGACGCACATGCAGCGCGCCACTTATCGCAACATGGGGAAGTTGGAATGATCTCCGCAAGGAGTACTCCTTAACTAGTGATTTCGTCAAAACTTGTCCCCCTAAAAGAAAAACGTGTCCCCCTCAAAGAAAAATGTGAAGACTTATTTGTCTCAAAAAAATGTCAAGACTTGCCCACTAAAAAAATGTCAAAATTTTAGGTTTGCACAAAAATATTTTTTTCTTAATTTTTTTTTTATCATAGCATGGTTTTTTTATTGGAGTTGCGGTTTGGATTTGGATTTGATTCCTTTTTTATGTAAATTTTTCCACAGTCCTTGACACTTTTTTAGGTGGCTATAGTGGGCAATGGAGGCAGGAGCACCACATGTCTTGGCGGCATGTTTGGATTTCAATTATTTCAATAGCATAGTCGCGGTGTGGTGGTTGCCCCCAGTTTGACTCAACCTATATTGAGCCAAGTTAGCATGTGTGTCCATTCGTAGGGTGTCCCACTATCTTATTCTTAGCTAGAATTCAAATTCAAATTTTGTTTGAAAAACTGCTCAGAAAATGGACAATACTTCGTACATGGAAATCATGTCACCTCCACCGTCCCGTATTATTGTTTCCATTCAAAAAATTGGCAAGTGCACCATCTCAAGGAGCACATCTTCCTCATCAAACAAGAAAAGGGAATTCAATAAATTATAAAGGGGAAACCGCTACAAGTCTCACAATGTTTTAGAAGTCATGAGATATCATATGTCCCATCATAATGTATTATCATAAGTGAATGATGTGTTGAACTTGTTCCAACAAGAGAAGTTATGTAAATACAGAAAAACACGAGAGATCCATCTTCTATGGGGCCACCATGGTTCAAATTTGGGTACTCACATTTACATAGGCGAGCATGCTTTGCTAAGATAAAACAGGTGTCTCTGTAAGACATTATTGAGCTCTCGGCTTCTCTCCTCCTAGGCATGGTGGAAATGCAAGTTGCCATTTATATTACTTGTGAATGTAGGTTACCACTAAGTTGACCACAAATTCTAACAGTTGAAGTAACATAAGAGCATTCGGAAGCAATCACAGTGAATATCAAAATAGTAGATATCTTTGCTAAGTAATTATTCTCCGTTAGTACATGCCACCTAAAAACCAAGATTTGATTAAGGCATAAGTCACATTCTTTTCGCACTTGGATGTACTCATGATGAGCAACATATCCACATATAAGTGTTGAGTTGAACTTGAAAATGAAAGTAAGCATGTGTTGTTCAAGAGCACAAATGGGTAGCAATCAGAATACATGGGTAATCACATACCAAAAAATATTTGTTGGCATAAATTTATGACACATGAAGCCTTGGTAATTCCACTATCCTTAATACATAATGGTTACGTCCAGTTACACGTACATCTCGCATCTCAACCCCAAAATTTATAGACACGCAACCCTGATAGTCAGTAGAACCTGGCCATGACATAGATGGGCCAATCATAGATGGCCCAAAATTTACATGAGCCTAAAAATAGTAATCAATATACAAATAAAAATTGAATGCAATTTGAAATAGATGGGCCAAGGTCCTCCTATGCCATGGCAGCTTCAATATGGTGGAATCTGGCCATGACTACCTAGGCTTCTCCTCTGGCTTGACACTTTTTTAGCTGGCTAGTGGGCAATGGAGGTGATACGTCTCCGTCGTATCTACTTTTCCTAACGCTTTTACTCTTGTTTTGGACTCTAATTTGCATGATTTGGATGAAACTAATCCGGACTGACGCTATTTTCAGCAGAACTACCATGGTGTTGTTTTTGTGCAGAAATAGAAGTTCTCAGAATGGAACAGAACTTTTTGGAGAATTTTTATGGAACAAAAGAAAAATACTATAGCCAAGAACCACTGGAAGGGGGGCCCTGGGTGAGCACAACCCACCAGGGCGCCCTCCCCCCCTCCTGGCACGCCAATGTGGGTTGTGCCCCGCTGACCCTATCTCCGATGCTATGAAATCCTATTTTTGGAGAAAAAACTAAGGAGGAAGAATTATCGCGTTTCACGAGACGGGGCCGCCGCTGCCGCCTCCTGTTCTTCATCGGGAGGCCAGATCTGGAGTCCGTTTGGGGCTCCGGAGAGGGGAATCTTTGATCTTCGTCATCACCAACCCTTCTCCATCGCCAATTCCATGATGCTCCCCATCAGGAGTGAGTAATTCCTTCGTAGGCTCGCTAGTCAGTGAGGAGTTGGATGAGATTCATCATGTAATCGAGTTAGTTTTGATAGGGCTTGATCCCTAGCTAGTATCCATATTATGTTCTGAGATTGATGTTGCTATGACTTTGCCATGCTTAATGCTTGTCACTTTGTGCCCGGGTGCCATGATTTCAGATCTGAACTGTTTATTTTATTACCATTATATCTATGTTCTAGATCTGATCTTGCAAGTTATAGTCACCTATTACGTGTTATGATCCGTAAACCCCGGAGTGACAGTATTCGGGATACTTTCCAGTGATGATCGTTGTTTGAGGACTTCATGTATTCACTATGTACTAATGCTTTGTTCCGGTTCTCTATTAAAAGGAGGCCTTGATATCCCTTAGTTTCCTTATGGACCCTGCTGCCATGGGAGGGTAGGACAAAAGATGTCATGCAAGTTCTTTCCATAAGCACGTATGACTATTTACAGAATACATGCCTACATTATATTTATGAATTGGTGCTAGTGCCATATTGCCCTGGGTTATGATTGTCATATGATGAATATCATCCAATGAATTCACTGATCCAATGCCTATGAGTTTTTCATATATTGTTCTTGCTAAGTTATTATTGTTATTGCTATTGTCACCACTGCTACGAAACTATTGCTATCACTGTTACCGTTAATGTTACTGTTACTACTACTTTCAAAATTACCATACTTCTGTGCTACTGATCATATTGCTGCAGATAATTAATCTCCAGGTGTGGTTGAATTGACAACTCAACTACTAATACTTGCAAATATTCTTTGGCTCCCCTTGTGTCGAATCTATAAATTTGGGTTGAATACTTTACCCTCGAAAACTGTTGCGATCCCCTATACTTGTTGGTTATCAAGACCTTTTTCTAGCGTCGTTGCCGGGGAGCATAGCTATATTTGTTGAGTCACTTGGCATTATTATCAATCTATCATTATGAAGAATCTGAAGGATATCAAGACTAAGATTTTTCCCTCTAAGACAAGGGGAGGTAAGGAACTGCCATCTAGCTCTGCACTTGATTCGCCTTCTATTTTGAGTAGACTTGCAACACCACTGCATGCTATTAATCCTGATATGACGCAAGTAATTAATGATGCTACTTCTGCTATGAATGCTCATGATGATGCTAGTATCTTGCTTGATGATGATGTGCAAGTAAGTGAATTTCTTGATGAACAAATTGCTAGAGCTAAAGTTATTGGGAATGAAATTATTGAAACTGATGAGATCACTGAAAATGATGAAGTACTTGAAACTGAAAATCTTAAAACACCTGTTAGACCTAGCGCTCCTAGATATGAATTGCCTAAGGTACCTGAAGGTTATGTTATGGATGAGGATACAGCTAGAGACTTTCTTGCTTGCAATGACAGAGATGATCTAAAGAAATTACTATGCAAACTGAAAGAAAAAACTTTGAATGCTAGAATGTGATCCTCAGTTTGCTACCTCACCCCTCGTTGTTACTGATAAGGATTATGAATTCTCTATCGACCGAGAGTTGATTACTTTGGTTCAATCTGGTCCTTTCCATGGTTATGAAACTGAAACCGTAGTGGCACACCTTACTAAGTTGAATGATATAGCCACCCTTTTTGCTCATGATGAGAAAATTCGCTACTATTATATTCTCAAGTTATTTTCGTTCTCATTAAAGGGTGATGCTAAGATATGGTATAATACTCTTTCTCCTGGTTGTGTGTGTAGTCCCCAGGATATGATTTATTACTTCTCTGGAAAATATTTTCCTGCTCATAAGAAACAAGCTGCCTTACAGGAAATATTTAATTTTGTGCAAGTTGAAGAAGAGAGTCTCCCACAAGCTTGGGGGAGGCTTCTCCAATTGCTTAATGCTTTGCCTGATCATCCTCTTAAGAAAAATGAAATACTTGATATCTTCTATAATGGACTAGCTGATGCTTCTAGGGACTTCCTAGATAGTTGTGTTGGTTGTGTTTTCAGGGAATGAACTATTGAACAAGTTGAGGAATTATTGAATAATATACTATTTTTTTTATGACTAGACTCATCCTGAACCACCGCCTAAACCCACTCCGAAGAAGAGGGGCATCTTATATCTAAGTCCTGAAGATATGCAAGAGGTAAAGAACTCTATGAAGGAAAAAGGTATTAAAGCAGAGGATGCTAAAAATTTACCTCCTATTGAAGAAATACATGGACTTGACACACCACCACCTTTGGTGGCAGTGGTAAATTTCTAATGAAATTTGATGAAAGTGATATTCCTTACAATAAACATCCTAGTCAATGCCTTTATGAGTTTGACAACTACATTAGAAAACAAGATCACTTCAATGCCAATGTTATGAAACAATTGAAATATAATTCTGATATGATTGCCCGCTTGAGTGACTTGTTGTTTAGAATCTCTAATGATGTAAGAGGTAACATGCTTCTATGGTTCAAACTCAACTAGAACAAGTTACTCAGTCTCAAAGAGAGATGCTTGATGAAATAAATGATAATATAAATGACTTTGGTGTTAGAGTAGCAACTAGAGGAGGTAAAATGACTCGGGAACCACTTTATCTTGAGGGACACCCTAAAAGAATTGAACAAGACTCTCAAAGAATTAACACCGATACACCTAGTCCTTCTAAAAAGAAAAGGAAAAAGAGAAATGATAGGACTTTGCATGATTCTAGTGAACCTGAGATAGAAAAACCTCCTGATAATAATGATGTTTCTATTTCTAATGCTGAAACTCAATCTGGTAATGAACATTCACCTAGTGATAATGAAAAAGATAATGATGATGTTCATGAAGATACTCAACCAGACAATGATAAACAACTAGATACTGATGTTGAAATAGAACCAATTGTTGATCTTGATAACCCACAACCCAAAAACAAGAGATATGATAAAAGTGACTTTGTGGCTTGAAAACATGGAAGAGAAAGAGAGCCATGGGTTCAAAAACCCATGCCTTTTCCACCTAAATCAACTAAGAAAAAGGATGATGAAGAATTTGAATGCTTTGCTGAAATGCTTAGGCCAGTCTTTTTGCGCAATCGCTTAACTGATATATTAAAGATGGCCCCTTATGCAAAATATATGAAAGACAACATCTCTAATAAAAGAAAACACCTGAAGCTGAAATATCCACCATGCTTGCTAATTATTATTTTAAGGATTGAGTACCTAAAAAACTTGGGGATCCGGGAATACCAACTATACAATGCTCCATCAAAAGAAATTATGTCAAAACTGCTTTGTGTGATTTAGGAGCCGGTGTTAGTGTTATGTCGTTCTCCTTATATAAAAGCCTTGATTTGAATAAACTCACACCTACTGAAATATCTTTGCAAATGGCTGACAAATCAACTGCAATACTATCGGTATTTGTGAGGACGTGCCCGTTGTTGTTGCAAATGTTACTATCTTGACTGACTTTGTTATACTTGAGATGCCCGAGGACGACAACATGTCACTTATCCTTGGTAGACCCTTCTTGAACACTGCAGGTGCTGTTATTGATTGCAATAAAAGTAAGGTCACTTTTCATATCGATGGTAATGGGCATACGGTGCACTTTCCAAAGAAACAATTCCAAGTGAATGGTATTAATGTTATTGAAAAATCTTTGACACTCACTATTGGAAGTTTTCAACTACCTCTACCTACTGGCAAAAATAAATATGAAATGCTTATTGTTGGGGACATCCATATCCCCGTTGAGGTAACTTAGTGTTTTACGAAAGTTCTCCGGTTTCATGCTAATCGAAAGTGGTTGTTAATAAGACCTGATCAACCTTATTAATGGATCATTTTAGAGAGATATGAAGTAGATGAATTTAGTGAGCACAACCTTTTGTCCTTACCTTTTGTTTTTTGTTTTTATTAGTTAAATAAAATAAATTGCCATGTATTGTTTGTTTTCTGAATTTCCCGTGCAATAGAAAAATGACCCAAAAATAGAAGTTCTCAGAATGCCCTGAAATATTAATATAATTTTTTGTGAATATTTAAGAATTTTTAGTGCAAATAACATCAGAGGGGGTGCACCAGGTGGGCACAACCCACATGGGCGCGCCAGCAGCCCCAGGCACGCCCTAGTGGGTTGTGGTCCCCACGTGGGCCCCCTCACTTATCTCTTTAGCCCATGTCATCACCTACCTCCATAAAAAAATCACCATTGCTCTCTCTCTCTCTCTCGTGTTCTTGCTCTCAAACCCACATATTTCGATCCATTTGCTCGAAGCTCCATTTCCGAAACTGTTTTGGGGGATTGCTACCTGGTATGTGACTCCTCCATTTGTCCAATTAGTTTTTTGCTTTAGTGGATTATATTTTGAATAATTAGATACTCTTAGTGCTGCTGTAGATGAGCTCGCATGTTGAATTATTAGTAGTTTGAATGCTCAATATAGCCTCTTCGCATCCCTATGAGTAGTTGCCATCAATCTTGTGAAGTTTTGTTGACAAATATTTTGTGGACTAATTTTTTTGAATTTTATTTATAGGAATAAGATGAGTTCCTTTAGGAAGTTTGCTTCCAAGAAGAACTCTAAGGGAGTCACTGGGGAGTCATCAGACAACGATCTCCGCACTAGGAGAATGGCGGAGGTGCAGCCGTGCGAATGGCCGCATAACACCTTCATGGATGGAGCCGGGATTCGTTAAGAGTTTGCACAATTTGCTGCTAATGTTGGTCTCACCGACTTCATCGCAGCTGAGTGTGAATAGTACCATCTCCTTACAAATTCCTTTGTGCAAAGTTTTCATTTTCTGAGTAGGAATAACCCTCCTGAGGTGCGGTTTAATTTATATGCTGACACCTGTCAGATACCGCTTACTGAATTTTGTGACATATGTTTGGTCCCTTCTGACGGGGAAATAAGAGAGCCTAGACCCGTAGAGTTTGAGGACTTTTATTGTACTCTATCAGCGGGAGATGAGAGAGGGGTATCGAGTGGCACTGCCACTAGCTTGCAGTTTTCTTCTGTGCACTATTTTGCTCTATTTATCGCGAAGTGTTTACTTGCTAGAGAGAAGGTTGGTGCACTTAGTGCCCCCGATTTTGCCATCTTACGCCGTGCGCTATACATCGATAACACCTTTAGCCTAGGGGCTATTATTGCATGCCGTTTGCACCTTAACAGGACCAAGGGAAAAATTCATGGTGGTATTTTGATACGTCTCCAACGTATCTATAATTTTTGATTGTTCCATGCTATTATATTATCATTCTTGGATCTTTTACAATCATTTTATAGCAACTTTATATCATTTTTTGGGACTAAGCTATTGATACAGTGCCCTGTGCCAGTTGCTGTTTTTTGCTTGTTTTTTACATCGCAGAAAATCAACACCAAACGGAGTCCAAACGCAGCAAAACTTTTTGGAGATTTTTTTGGACCAGAAGACAACCAGTGGGCCAAAGAAGTACTAGAGGGGTGCCAATAGGGGGGCACAACCCACCTAGGCGCGCCTGGGGGCCTAGGCACACTCTGGTAGGTTGTGCCCACCTCGGTGGCCTCCCGCACCGTCTCTTTGCCCTATAAATTGCCAAATATTCCAAAAACCCTTGGGATAACCCTAGATCAGAAGTGACGCCGCCGCAAGCCTTTGTAGCCACGAAAAACTAATCTAGACCCCGTTCCGGCACTCCGCTGGAGGGGAAAATCATCACCGGTGGCCATCTTCATCATCCCGGCAGCCACCATGATGAGGAGGGAGTAGTACACCCTCGGGGCTGAGGGTTTGGACCAGTAGCTATGTGTTTAATCTCTCTCTCTCTCTCTCTCTCTCTCTCTCTCTTGTTCTGGAGATGTCACGATCTTGATGTATTGCGGACTTTGTTAATATAGTCAGATCATATGGTGTTTTCTCCTCTCTATCTTGTGATGAATTGAGTTTTCCCTTTGAGATTTTGTTTTATCGGATTGAACACTTTTATGGACTTGAGGACACTTGATGTATGTCTTGCTATGAATACCCGTGGTGACAATGGGGTATCATATTGATTCATTTGATATGTGTTTTGGCACTCAACTCACGGATTCCTGAGGTGACATTGGGGTAATCTATGCATAGGGGTTGATGCACGTTCTCGTCTTTGTTTCTCCGGTAGAAATCTTGGGGCACTCTTTGAGGTTCTTTGTGTTGGATTGAGTATTATGAATCTGAAATTGTTTGATGTGTACCGTATAATTAACTCATGGATACTTGTGGTGACATTGGAGTATATAGGTGACATTAGAGTTGGTTGATGCGTATCATATGGTGTTATTTTAGTACGAACTCTTGGATAGATCGAATGGAAAGAATAACTTTGTGTTATTTTAGTATGAATTCTTGAATAGATCGAACTGAAAGAATAACTTTAAGGTGGTTTCGTACCCTACAAACAATTTCTTCTTATGTTCTCCGCTAGATAAGAATTTTGGAGTGATTCTTCATCGCACGTTGAGGGATGGTTATATGATCCAATTAGATTAGCATTGTTAAGAGATTGCACTACCGAAAGTATGGGCCCTAGGCCTCATTTTCAAGCATTGTAATACCATTTGTGCTCCATTTCATCAATTGCTACCTTGCTGTTTTTTATTGTTCCTATTACAAAAATAATATATACTATCATTACTACGCTTGTATCACCATCTCTTCACCGAACTAGTGCACCTATACAAATTAACATTGTATTTGGTGTGTTGGGGACACAAGAGACTTTTTGTTATTTGGTTGAAGGGTTGTTTGAGAGAGACTATCTTCATCCTACGCATCTCACGGATTGATAAACCATAGGTCATCCACTTGAGGGAAATTTGCTACTGTCCTACAAAACTCTACGCTTGGAGGCCCAACACGAGTCTACAAGAACAAGTTGTGTAGTAGACATCATATTTACGCTACTCGCTTAGCGAGTCATTTTAATGTTCAGATACGCCAACATGATCATCGTTTGCCTAAGGTTTACTTAGATCGTCAGGCTATGGCAGCTCATCAATTTATTGATGGCGAGAACACTACTATTGATATTCCTTACAACTTGGTCTTTAGTGTGGATACTCGTGATATTATTCTGTTGCCTACACCTGCTTTGTTTGATTTTATTGCCAGGGGCGGATATAGGATTACGCCAGATGACATTATCACCTACCAGAATGCCCAGGCAGCAGTGGAGGAGGAGCGTCGAGAGTGGGACGCTCGGGTGCCCGCTCCACAACACTTCAACGTTGGACCGGAGGGCTACTACGAGTGGTGATTACTCGTCTAGGCCAAAAGCCTAAGCTTGGGGGAGTACGTATTTCCACCGACATTACATTCATGTTCGCACATTTCATTCCAGTTGTCGGTGTTCACACTTTTTCATTGTATTATCCATGCTAGATTTATTTTTCTTGCTTTCTTCTTGTGTGTTTGAAGAACTTTGAGAAAATCCAAAAATGTTGCTTACTTCTTTTCGGTTTTTCTTTCTAGTTCAATTAGTTGTAGTATTTAAAAGAAAACCCAAAAGGATTTCCTCATTCTTCTTTTGCTTGTTGGGAGCTTTCCCATGTAAATAGTTTCTCTCGTTTTGGTTTTTCTTTCTTTAATTTGCTTTCTTCAAGAAAAACTAAAAACTCCAAAAATATTTCAGTGTCTTTCTCTGAATTTCTTTACTTTTTGTTGAGTCTTACTAAGGAGAAGACCACGATGAAAATGTTGAGTGGCTCTCGTTTGAACTATTGTTGATTTAACAAAGAGCCTATATTACCTTGTCTTCTCCCTTTGAATAAAATGTTTGCAGATTTCAACTTAGTCCGCGACACTCTTGCACTATTATTATTTTCATATCATTCGGTCGTGCAAGTGAAAAGCAATAATGACGATATTTGATGAACTGGTTGTGGCAGAGACAAACGGGTATGAACTCAACTTGTCATGTTTTTGTAAATATGTTTAACCTAGTATCCATGATTCAACCTATTATGATCAAACATGTTTGCAATGAAAATTAGGGATTATAGTTTCTCATGCCATGCCTAAGTAGCTAGGAGTGGATAATGATTTATCTTGGATGCCAACATGCATTAAAACGATTGTGATGTGGTATGATGATATGTATCCTCCTCCGAATGTTTCGAGTGGCTTGACTTGGCACATGTTCATGCATGTAGTTGAATCAAAACCAACATAGCCTCTACGATGTTTATGTTCATGGTGTTCATATCCTACTCATGCTAGTATCGAATGTTACTTATGCATAATGCATGTTCATGACCGTTTTCGCTCTCTGCTGGCCGCTTCTCAACCTATTTGCTAGCCTTCGCCTGTACTAAGCGGGAAAACTGCTTGTGCATCAAAATCCTAAAATCCAAGTTATTCCAAATGAGTCCGCCATATCTACCTATATGCAGTATTACCCTGCCGTTCTAAGTAAATTTGCATGTGCCACCTCAAAAACATCAAATAAACATCTGTTTTTGTGTGCCTGGATTGTTCATAGAGCGACGGAGGTAGTCGGTATCTTCCATACTAAGCGGGTTATTCTCATGACAAGTGTTTATTCACTTTCCCTTGCACGAGAGGGGTGGTAATAGGGATTCCCAGTCCCGAATTCAAATTGCAAATAATTAAACAAAACTCCCCTAGGAATTATGTTGGTATGGACGGTACCCATGGATTCGCCTAGCCGTGCAGTGTGTTTGTTGGTGGAGGGAGAGTAAACCTTTACTTTTATTGCTCGGGAACCGCCATTAATGTATTTAGCATGGAAGATATCGATAACTAATGGTTGCGAAGTAAATAGGAAGGGTGCATTTCTCAAAATTTCATTTATCTCAGTTTTAAAAATTTGAGCTCTGGCACCGCTGCAAATCACTGCTTCCCTCTGCGAAGGGACCATCTATTTACTTTTATGTTGAGTCATCACCTTCACAAATAAGCGCCAGATCTGAGAGCGCTATTATCATCCTCATGCATTGTGTGTAGCTAATGTTGGATGCATCATGACTGGATCTTTTCTACCATGAATTACAATGTTTAGTCGCTGCTTGAACTTTTGGAGGTGCTCTGCATTTATGTTTTGCTGTCTCAGAAAGAGCTAGCGAGATACCACTGTTGTCATATTATATCATAATTATTTTGACAAAGTGTTGTCATTTGAGATACTTTATTATTGCTCGCTAGTTGCTTATGCCATTGATATGAGTTAATACAATTTTTAAGAGTCATTGTCAACATGGTTAGTCATAATCTTTGCTGAAAACCTGGTGCTACTTAAGCTTATTTATGTAAATAAGAGCAAAAGAGTTCGTAAAAGTTTTTCTTTCTCACTTTCAGTTTATCAACCGAATTGCTTGAGGACAAGCAAAGGTTTAAGCTTGGTGGAGTTGATACGTCTCCGTCGTATCTACTTTTCCTAACGCTTTTACTCTTATTTTGGACTCTAATTTGCATGATTTGGATGAAACTAACCCGAACTGATGTTTTTTTAGGCAGAACTACCATGGTGTTGTTTTTCTGCAGAAATAAAAGTTCTCAGAATGGAACAAAACTTTTTGGAGAATTATTATGGAATAAAAGAAAAATACTGGAGCCAAGAACCACCGGAGGGGGGTCTGGGTGAGCACAACCCACCAGGGCGCGCCCCCTCCTGGCGCGCCCAGGTGGGTTGTGCTCACCTGGTGGCCCCACTGACCCTATCTCCGACGGTATAAAATCCTATTTTCGGAGAAAAAATCAAGGAGGACGAATTATCACGTTTCACGAGACGGAGCCACCGCCACCACTTGTTCTTCATTGGGAGGCCGGATCTAGAGTCCATTTGGGGCTCCGGAGAGGGAAATCTTCGATTTTCATCATCACCAACCCTTCTCCATCGCCAATTCCATGATGCTCCCCACCGGGAGTGAGTAATTCCTTCGTAGGCTCGCTAGTCGGTGAGGAGTTGGATGATATTCATCATGTAATTGAGTTAGTTTTATTAGGACTTGATCCCTAGTATCCATTACGTTCTGAGATTGATGTTGCTATGACTTTTCCATGCTTAATGCTTGTCAGTTTGGGCCCGGGTGCGATGATTTTAGATCTGAACAGTTTACGTTATCACCATTATATCTATGTTCTAGATCCGATCTTGCAAGTTATAGTCACCTATTACGTGTAATGATCCGTAAACCCTGGAATGACAGTACTCGGGATACTTTCCGGTGATGACCGTAGTTTGAGGAGTTCATGTATTCACTATGTGCTAATGCTTTGTTCTGGTTCTCTATTAAAAGGAGGCCTTAATATCCCTTTATTTCCTTATGGACCCCGCTGCCATAGGAGGGTAGGACAAAAGATGCCATGCAAGTTCTTTCCATAAGCACGTATGACTATTTACGAAATACATGCCTACATTATATTTATGAACTAGAGCTAGTTCTGTATCGCCCTAGGTTATGACTATTATATGATGAATATCATCCAACGAATTCACCGATCTAATGCCTACGAGTTTTTCATATATTATTTTTGCTAAGTTACTATTGCTATTGCTACTGTCACCACTGCTACAAAACTATTGCTATCACTATTACCATTACTGTTACTGTTACTGTTACTACTACTTTCAAAATTATTATACTTCTGTGCTACTGATCATATTGCTGCAGATAATTAATCTCCAGGTGTGGTTGAATTGACAACTCAGCTGCTAATATTTGCAAATGTTCTTTGGCCCCCCTTGTGTTGAATCTATAAATTTGGGTTGAATACTCTACCCTTGAAAACTGTTGCAATCCCCTATACTTGTGGGTTGTCAAGAGGCAGGAGCACCACATGTCTTGGTGGCATGTTTGGATTTCAATCATTTCAATAACATAGTCGTCGCATGGCGGTAGACCCAAGTTTGACTTAACCTATATTGAGCCAAGTTGGCATGTTTGTCCATTTGTAGGGTGTCCCACTATCTTATTCTTGGAACTGGGATTCAAATCCAATTGTTTGAAAAACTTCTTAGAAAATGGACAATAATTGTTTGGTACCTAGAGATCATGTCTCCTTCATCGTCCCATATTAATATTACCATTCAATGTTATTTTTGGCAAATACACCATCTTAAGGGGCGCATCTTCCTCGTCAAATAAGAAAGGGTAATTCAAATAAATTATAAGTGGCCACTACTACATGTCTCGTAATGTTTTTAAAACTTGTGAAGTATCATAATGTCCCATCATGATGTATTTGTCTTAGGTGAATGATGTGTTGAACTTGTTCCAACAAGAAAAGTTATGTAAATGTAGAAAAACATGACAGATCCATATTTTTGTGGAGTCACCATGGTTCAAATTTGGGTACTCACATTTACATAGCCGAGCGTGCTTTGCTAAGATAAAACTAGTGTCTCTGCAAGACATTATTGAGCTCTTGGCTTCTCTCCTCCTAGGCATGGTGGCCGGGGCATTTTTAAGAATGGGGAGAATACTCCATCTTCGTGCATCGTGTAACATCTCTCCTTGAAGCTCTTCAATAAATGCAAGTTACCGTTTATATTACTCCTGGATGTAGGTTACCACTAAGTTCACAGAAATTCTAACAATTGAAGTAACATAAGCACATTCGGAAGAAGTCAAAGTGAATACCAAAATAGTAGATATCCTTTCTAGGTAATTGTTCTCTGTTAATACATGGCACTTTGGCCTAAAAATCAAAGATTTTATCAAGGCATAGGTCACATTCTTTTCGCACTTGGATGTACTCATGATGAGCAACATATCCACATATAAGTCTGTTGAGTTGCACCTGAAAACGTAAGTAAAGCTATGTTGTTCAAGAGCACAAATGGTAGCAATCAGAATACATGGATATCACATACCAAAGTATTTGTTTGCTTAAATTTGTACCAGATGAAACCTTGATGATTACATAATGGTTATGTCTAGTTACATGTACATCTCACATCTCAACCGCAATTTTTTTGGAGACACAACTCTGATAGTCAGTAGATCTACGCATGAGCTTAAAACTAATACCTAATATAAAAATATGATCGCAATTTCAATAGTTGGGATAAAGCCCTCCTATGCTAAGGCATCTTCAATGTGGTGGAACCTGGCCATGACTATCTAGGCTTCTGCTCTGGCTTGAGACCAAACTCCTAAGCAACATCCCTTGATATAAGTTGCATAAAAATGAGAGAGATATTGTTAGCAACCCAATCATAATGTGTTCCTCATCGGGGCGTGGTGCCATCCCCTTGCATGTTGGATTCATGCCTTTGTACTAAGTTGCATCCGCATTACTAATGCCACTTTGGCCTCGAAGTGCAAAAGTTGATGGAGTCCTATGTCGCGTGCTTTTCCTACCTGAGTATATTCATGGCGAGTGACATTTCTACATCTCAATGTTGAGTTGAAACCTTAAAAAAGCTTAAGCCTATGTTTCCCGAGAGCAAAAATGCACAAACTCGGAATACGCAGAAAATACCATAAGATGCTTTGTTGGTTCCACCTCCCATCGGTGCTCCCCGACCACATCCAGTTTCATGTGCAGATCACATCTCAATGTACAAATTTAAAAACAGACAAACCTAATAGAATTTGCATATAAAAACACAATCTTGGAAGATTCATTACTCAATATAAATAGAATACAAAAAGGAAACACACATTTGGAATAGGGGGCCCAAGGCCCTCCTAGCCTTAACATTAGCACTTGTGCATGACTTTCCATCAGGTGTTGCTTTGGCTTGGCAATGCATCTATGGTTGATTGCCACTTTTTTCTAGCATGCAATTAATAACATACCTAATATCAACATCATCGCTAACCAAGTAATTAACACACATTTCATATTCTGCATAAATATCAACCCGCAATTCATATCCTACCCAATATCAGCATGCATTGCATGTACACGATTACTAGGAGTAGCAGTTCACCTTCTATGAAAGATGCCGCACCATGAAGTTGAAGGAAATATGCCCTAGAGGCAATAATAAAGTTGTTATTTTATATTTCCTTATTCATGATAAAGGTTATTATTCATGCTTTAATTGTATTGATCCGAAATTTAAATACATGTGTGGATACATATACAAATACTGTGTCCCTAGTGAGCCTCTACTAGACTAGCTCGTTGATCAAAGATGTTTAAGGTTTCCTGACCATAGACATGTGTTGTCACTTGATAACGGGATCACATCATTAGGAGAATGATGTGATGGACAAGACCCATCCATTACCTTAGCATATGATCGTTCAGTTTATTGCTATTGCTTTCTTAATGTCAAATACATATTCCTTCGACTATGAGATCATGCAACTCCCGGATACCGAAGGAATACCTTATGCGTTATCAAACGTCACGACGTAATTGGGTGATCATAAAGATGCTCTACAGGTATCTCCGAAGGTATCTGTTGAGTTGGCATGGATCGAGATTAGTATTTGTCACTCCGTGTATCGGAGAGGTATCTCCAGGAACTCTCGGTAATACACATCATAATAAGATTGCAAGAAAAGTGACTAAGGATTTAGTTGCGAGATGATGTTTTACGGAACGAGTAAATATACTTGCCGGTAACGAGATTGAACTAGGTATGAAGATACCGACGATCGAATCTCGGAGAAGTAACATACCGGCAGACAAAGGGAATTACGTATGTTGTCATAAGGTTCGACCAATAAAGATCTTCGTAGAATATGTAGGGACCAATATGGGCATCCAGGTTTCGCTATTGGTTATTGACCGGAGAGGTGTCTCGGTCATGTCTACATCATTCTCGATCTCGTAGGGTCCGCACGTTTGACGTTCATTGACGATATAGTATTGTATGAGTCATGTGAGTTGATGACCGAATGTTGTCCGAAGTCCCTGATGAGATTGCGGACATGACGAGAAGCTCCATAATGGTATGGAGGTAAAGATTGATATATATATATATATATATATATATATATATATATATATATATATATATATATATATATATATATATATATATATATATAGGACGATAGTATTTGGTCATTGGAAAGGTTTCGGAAGTACCGGGTATTTTATCGGAGTGCCGGAAGGGGTTCCGGGAGGCCACCGGCAAGTGGTGGGCCTTATGGGCAAAAGGGGGGAAGCACACCAGCCCACAAGGGGGCTGGTGCGCCCCTCCACCCCTTGCCCACGAACCAAAGAGGGAGGGAAGGAAAGGGGAGGCGCCCCAAAGGCAGTCAGCCCCCCTTTCCTCCCCCATGCACAAATATGGAGGGGGGGGGAGGGGGGGGGGGGTTCGGCCAGGGCAGCCGCCGGCCACTTGGGGCGCCCTAGGGGCTGCCTCCCCTCCCCCTCCACCTATATATATATGAGAGGAGAGAGAGGGGCAACATAAACCATGATTCCCTAGCCGTGTGCGGCGCCCCTCTCCCTCTAGTTCGTCCTCGGTCATATTTTCGTAGTGCTCGGCAAAGCCTTGCGGAGATAGTTGCATCACCACCGTCACCACGCCGTCGTGCTGTCGGAACTCATCTACTACCTCGCTCGTCTTGCTGGATCAAGAAGGCGAGGATGTCACCGAGCTGAACGTGTGCTGAACGCGGAGGTGCCGTACGTTCGGTACTTGATCGGTTGGATCGCGAATAAGTTCGACTACATCAACCGCGGTTAATAAACGCTTCCGCTTACGGTCTACGAGGGTACGTAGATAGACTCTCCCCTCTCGTTGCTACACATCTTCATGGATAGATCTTGCGTGTGCGTATAATGTTTTTTGTTTTCCATGCGAAGTTACCCAACAGAAGTGCCTTCTATCAATCTCCTTCCATTTTCTAGGACAAGGGCTTTCAATGATGATAGGTATTTCATCTAGTCGATTCTAGTATATAGTATGGTACTATAAAAAAGCGTGCATGATTTCAAATCAAAGGCCAAAGTATTGCATGCTAGTGCAAACATCTTTGCTCAATACTTTCCCTTATGTTACCGCACTTTCTTTACCAGCCCCCCCTCCCCCCCCCCCCCCCCTCCCCACACACACACACACCAAATTTACTTGTGATGGGTGATCTTTCCACGTCCGAGTAGCAAAATATTAAAAACTTTAAAACAAAATTTTAGTATAGAAAACAAAATGGGTAATACCAGTAAGAATACATGAAGAATAAAATTTCAAAAAAAAAGAATACATGAAGAATCACTTGTCAACAGAAACGCATTTACTTAAATGTATAGCACATCTTCTAATTCTACATCTACTCAAAAATGCCTCCATAAAAAATCAACTAGATACCAGGTTCCAATGATAATACACCTCCGTAACGTTTTGATGACTTAGCTAAATGTCACTACAACAAGAAAAAATGAACATGTGCAACAAGTGGAATACCAAAAAAGGCTTTCACCCCGCTTTATATAAAAAGCAATCAACAAGTGCAGCATGTGACGTGACCATGTTTTAAAATTCTGGTACTCATATCTACAAGATACTCGATCGAGTGAGTTATGCTTAGAAAATTATTGTCCCTGCAAAATATGATTCGCCACTAGAATGATAATTTCCTGCCTTAAGACAGAGAGTGTTTCTTTTATGCTACAAAAAAACAACATATTCCCTCCCTTAGGTACGTCCTGAGAAATTTCCTTGGAACTCTTCGAAAATAATATTCCAGAAATGATTTTGTTTTTAAAATACCAAAATAATTTAAACAAAACATAATATTTCGGCGATCCTTGAAATGAGAGAAGTTTCATGAAATTTCGTCAAATTTTTTTCCGATATGATGGTGTTTTTACCCTAAAAATGTGTACCCCTTCCCTAGGTACAGCCCGTGAAATTTCCTTGAAACTCTTCAAAAAGAAAATATTCCTTCCGATCTTGACCCAAAGTTCTACCAACACCATACTGTCAGAAAAGTAAAATGAAAAGTTGTCTCCGTTGGAGAGCCACTTGCGTTGGCTACTTGCTCCATGTCTTTTTTTAGGGGTACTACTTGCTCCATGTCGATGGAGATATTATCACTCCGGTCAATCCAACCGAGATACCCTACGAAACGGCATCTCCTCCCAGAATATTATATCATGTCATGGCCGCGCTCCCATGGCTAAAATCACTATTTTGATCTTGTCAGAAAACTCTAGCACAAAATGAACTCTCTCGAATTATATTTCACGATCTGACTCTTTTCAGCAACGCCACAGCTCGTTATGTTTATGTCAAACATACAAACGCCAAACCCTCACGCATTGCTTGCTTGGCCCACCTTCAAGCCTCACCGGCGTCGCCTGCCGACGTGGCAGCCTGAAACGCAAACCGCCATGGCTTATGGCATTTCTGCCCTAGATAAGTATATGAAAAGTGGAGGCAAAAGGATGGAAAACTGGATGCAAAATGGCTAGCCTGACGGTGGGCCAAGCCAGCAGTAGGGCAGAAAAGCCACGGTTCATGACGTTTCTGAAAATGGTCAGATCGTGAAATAAAATTCAGAGGAGTTCATTTTGTGCTAAAGTTTCCTGACAAGGTGAAAAACAGTGATTTCGATCGCTCCAGTGAATCCAACCGAGATACCCCGACGTGACGGCATCTCCTCCCGGAACATCATGTCATGTCGTGGCCGCGCTCCCCGCCATCCCCTGAACAAAGTCGTTCCTCGACGGCGAGCGCGAGCAAGCAGCAATCGCCTTCTTCCTTAGTTGCCAAGGCATCGAACCCGAATATCTCACATAATCGAGATGCCGTACGTAAAGCCGGCAGTCCGCAGTCGGCACACCGCTCCATACGTCCATGTCAGCCCACCCATATTCCCCGCCCCCCGACTATGCTCCTAGTGCGCCGGGAATCCCATGGCCGGCCGGCCGGCCAGCCGCCGTGGCGTGCGTGTAAATTCATTCGTTGCTATCCGAATCGCTCCGTCACCAGCGTGGCTGACGGCTCTTGTTACTGTCACCCATCCGCACGCTCTCGCCGTCCGGCGAGCACGTCGCCGCTAGCTCCGGCAGCGCGTATCGTGGTGGATCGATCCGGGATGGGGAGTGGAGTAGCAGCTAGCCAGCCAGCTAGCTTCCGGTGATGTGCGGATAACGAAGGAATGTATTCCTATTCCATTCCCCTAGCCAGGCAGCACCTAAAACCTAGCTGAAATGTTCTGCTCAGCAAATAGTGATGTTTACCGGGCCTTTTGTCACATCCTGATCGATCTGCTGCTACATTATATGTTCGATTAGGCCGAGACAATTGATTGCATCTTTCCATCCACTATATCCGGTACCATCGATTCGCGCCGCAAGTGCGAATAATCTCGGGGGAAATAGTTGCCGGGGCTCCCTGAAGATAATTAAGCAGGAGCAAATGTGCAGCGTTAGAACATTTCAGGGTTAACATTTGAGAAAGCATAGGCTCGACAGCTAAGAGGAAGAGGAAGAAAATATGACAGTTTGGTATTTTTCAGAGGCTTTCCCGGACTGCATGTGCCCCTCGACATGAGCAGAGCAGAGCATTTCTTGCCTTTTCGTTATTCGCAGTCAGTCATTCTCAGCTTTCTCTCTCTCTCTCTCTCTCTCACGACGCATTGTTACTTTGCATGCAGTTCTTGCAGTGTTCTGCCCTGGCACACAAATGTACTTGTGTTTTCTCCGAAAGGCGCCGCTTTTGCCTCTAAATCTGACTATATGTCTTCAGATCAGATTCCAGCACGCACTGCATTCAATCTAAGCCAATGGTTTGTTGTACCTTGCTTCCTTACCTTGAGATGCCGTGCTAGAAAATTACTTACTGCCAAAGAAAATGTAACGTGAAGATCGACGATATTTTCTGCAGGTATTTTCCATTATTTTTCTCAAGAACACACCTCTCCTGCGTGGAAAGGATAAATCAGAGGAATATTATTAGGAAAATGACAGGGAAAATCTTTTTACAAGAAAGTAGTAGTAGTAACTTTGTCTGTCCATATCTATCTTCGGTGCTGAAAAATGGCAAACTTATTCTTGATCACCTAGGTAGGGCGCATCGATCGACTTCCGGGGAAAAACAAACCATATCGTTCTGGATTCTACCGCAAGTTTTTCAGAATCTGTCCTTTTTTTCGACAGCATCCTTAACATATAATCTTCCCCATTACCTCTCACAAGTGGCAAGTGCATGCTGCAGTAACTCAAGTTCCATCATTGCAGTAGTATTCTTTAGCTTTTCAAATGACTAGCACCAAACCAAAATTTGTTCGCCAGCTTCCCTTTACATAAAGCTTGGGCTTAAACTAGGTGCCTGCAGGCATAAGATTACTGGACCAGCTGCAATGGCAGTTTGTTGTCAAGACCTTTCACCAACTTTTCTTCATGAGAGGACAATTCGTACATCAAAACTAATCCAAGTCTCATCATTTCGAGTTCATCCAGTGGACCAATCCGACACAACCGATAGCGCGTTACCACTGAACGACCTGAAGGCAATACCTCAAGGGGAAATTTCAATTTTCAGTGAGTGATGCGCAATGATCACAGTGAGCTGCAAGGAATTATGAATTGATGGCTGATGCTTAAAGATGACAAAAAATAGATCTTTCACCAACATCTCTTTTTTCCTTTCAAAAAGTGTGGCTCTGCTGCGATTGATCCAATAAACATCTATCTGAAGAAAGAAACATGAAAATGGAGGCCATGAGACAGGGTCCCTGATTAAATCAAACCAGGAAGGACATCTGGAAAACAGCTTTATATTTAAGTTGCTTCATTAGTGAGCATAATGAGGACAAGGCCCTCGCCGAAAGAGGCCCCTATTTTAATCACATAATTAAGTGTTAGGGCAGGCAACTATCGCTTACTATTTTGACCACTGAGCACTTGATAATTTTATGACGATTCAAATATATCTCCTCCATGTAAGAGGGGCAAAAGGTGGTGGACTGTGGCTTGATCTCATAGCACATTTCCCCCGCATTAATTCTCGGCGCCGCATGTCAAACTTGTCGTTGCACGCATCCCGATAATCCGATTACGTGTAGCGCATTTTCCGAGAATCAAATTCACACATCACCAGTTCACTATCTAACCCTATGTAAGTAGGCAACTGATTCAGCGTTAGTCTACGAAACCGAGGTATATATGAAATGTGATCCATCCTATGGTAGCCAATCTGGCCACCAAGGACTAATCTGCCCAGCAATGTCCTGTCAAATCCACCAATTAGACAAGAGGATTAAAGAATAGACAGATAGGTAGATACCATCACAAAGAGCATTATTGCAGTATCAACACTGTTCCAGGTTCAAAATTACGCATAGAAAAGCAAGAACATAGTCCTCTGATGAAAGCCACAGGACTAGGTTCATGCAACAGTGGTGTGCATGAAAGCCTGGACAGAATCAGCACAAGGCATAATATCATGGTGGGAGGGAGGCATGAGCTTTGGAGGGCGAGCTTAGCTTAGCCTGTGTAGAGAAGGGGAAAGAGATGAAGATTTTTTGGGAATATCTCAAGAGCCTTTCTTCTATGCTTTTCTCCCCCAAACCTGACATGTGTTCCTGCATCAAAACACTTTTCCTGCCTTGTGCAACACTGTTCTTCTTGGGAGGGTTAGTCGCTAAGCAAGCGCTTATTTGTGGGGAATCAACTGCTAAGCATAGGAAAAGAACATGCACTTAATTAGTTACATATTCTCTTAATCTCTTGTCGTATACGCTTTACGCATGCATTGTGATTTGAGTACGAATAAACCTAGAAATCCATCACTGATCCAATTTTGACTACCTCAACTGTCGAGTAACGGTAGCAAGTGATTGAGTTCAGTAACTCCTAGAAAATTATTGACTCTGGAGATATGGTATTTGTATCTGTGACTACTGCTGTTTTGCCAGCCTGGCCGACCCCCGTAACGAGCTCTCGCTGAGAATTGATATTGAACAATTTTCTGACACTGGTGATGCTTAATTCTGACCAATGTTTTGTTGTCCAGCAATTTGCAATGCGGAACAAGTTGAAATGGGATCATTGACTTGCTCTGTTTTGCAGACGCATTGGTAATGATATTACCACTATAGAACTCTTTCTGCCATTCAAGCATGTCACTGAGCTCTGAGCCTCTGTTGCAACGCAAAAAGGGTCGACACAAGCATCATTCGCCAGATCATCCTCCTCCTCCTGCCTGCATCTTGAGATTACTCATCGTAATCCCTCTGTTTTTCTCCGATACCAAGATTCCTCCTCTCCAAGAAATGAAGTGGTAGTAGACTAGTAGTACTGATCCACGGCTGAGGTGGGGAGAACAGGAGCATGGGCCAGTAGCCCCTTCCCCACATACCCCCACATCTCAAGCAATAAAAATGAGGAGGACGGCAAAGTTATTTACCGCAGCCCACCATCTCCTCCACCTCCCCAGCCCAGATACCATTCCCTCCACCTCCTCCTATAAACCATCGCATGCACCAGGCAAGGACACTCACAGAGGCAAACGCTCGAGCAGCGCAAAGCAAAGCATTTTCCCAAGCTTGCCGTACGTGCACTGCACTCTTCTCCTTCTCGCTTCCGGTGATATAAGTAAGTTGTTGGCGGAGTCGGCGGCCATGTCTGTGTCGTCGGTGCTGTCGTCGTTCCTGTACGGCTGCTTCAACCCGGCGGGCGGGCGGTACCACCACCACCGCGCGGGGGCCTACTACCACAGCAGCCACCCCACGAGCGCCGATACCTTGTACTACAACCAGGGCGGGTTCGCCGGCGTCCGCAGGATGGGCCGGAGCAGCCGGCCGCTGTCCCTGCAGGTATACATCCTCTGTTTCTTCAACCTGCACGCATGTTCTGTTCTTGTTTAGAAGTAGTAGATGGCTTTGTGCCTGCTCAGCTCTGTGATGGATAGGCATTGCATCAAGGAAGAAAAGCGAGATTTTCTTGTTTGTTCAGATGAGTATATGCAAGTACAGGAACCTGGTTTCTTATGCCGTTATGCGACGGCGACTAGACCATGCATGTCCAGATTATTCCCTGCCCACTAACCACCACCACCACCACTGTCCCTCCTCCACTACTATTATCATCTTCGTAGCTGTAGCATGTAGTACTCACTCTGTCCGAAAAAGCTTGTCCCTCGAATGATCCATTTGATGGACAAACTTTTCCGGATCGAGGAAGTAGAAGTTAATCACCTTAACAAAGAAATTAGACGAATCTTAACAAAAAAATTCATTGGCATACTCTGCATGTGTAGTCACAATCGCATATGTAATCAAGTTGCACGCGCAGCTCAAAAGCACGGAAGAAACGACCATAAAGAAACTTTTCACT
Organism: Triticum timopheevii; assembly: GCA_963921465.1. Lineage (NCBI taxonomy): Eukaryota > Viridiplantae > Streptophyta > Magnoliopsida > Poales > Poaceae > Triticum > Triticum timopheevii. The sequence goes on along the minus strand of OY997268.1, from coordinate 596,673,103 downwards.
GTCCCCGGGCTTCGTTGCAAACTTGGGACCAGTAAAATATGCATGCATGGCTAGTACAGTATAAACCCTAATCATTCAAGCGTGCTGTGCTGTGTATCTGACTCGACGAGCTTGTTGTCTCTGTGTTTGGGCATGGGCATGGCAGACGGTGGAGCTGAAGGTGCGGATGTGCTGCTCGGGGTGCGCGCGGGTGGTGAAGCACGCGCTGACGAAGCTGCGCGGGGTGGACAGCGTGGAGGTGGAGGTGGAGATGGAGAAGGTGACGGTGACCGGGTACGTGGAGCGGCACCGGGTGCTCAAGGAGGTGCGGCGTGCCGGGAAGAAGGCCGAGTTCTGGCCCAACCCGGACCAGCCGCTGCACTTCACCACCGCCAAGGACTACTTCCACGACCAGGAGTCGTTCCGCCCCAGCTACAACTACTACCGCCACGGCTATAACGGCGACAAGCACGGCCACCTCCCGGAGCCCCACCGCGGCTCCGACCCCGTCAGCAACATGTTCAACGACGACGACGTCAACGCATGCTCCATCATGTAACCACCATTAGATCCGTCCACATCATTGTGTCCTCCGGCCTCCTCTCGCCGGCGTGTGCACGCCTGCATGCCGGGGTCGGGGACGGGGACGCCAGTGGTAGCCGTAAGGTAGACAAGTGGGCTGCATGCTCTGCTCCTGTAAAGCTAGCGTTGTGGTATGGACGATGGAAATGGAATGATCAGTGGTGCCCTCTACGGGCTACACAACGTACTACGTGCTGTCGAATATCGATCGATGATGCCTCTGCGTGTTCTTCTCTGCCGCGATCGAGATTCCAAAACCCACGCGTGCGTGCGTGCGAACGGGCGTGCAAGCCGATTCAATTTCAAGCCAATGGGGAACGGCGTGTGGGATGAGCTACAGGGGAAAGCGTGCGTGCGTGCGTGCGTGCGTGCAACTTTTTTATTGCTGTTTGGCGCGGGGGTAGCGTAGTAGGTTTGGTCGTTGGTGATCGTGATCCGTGGCTAGGGCAGTTAAATACTGCTTGTGCGCCGCGCGCTTGATTGGAAACTGGATGATGGTGCAGCTCGAGTGATAAAGCCTTGGAGGTGGGGAGGATAGGTGTTCTTGATGTCTGAAATTTGGCACCAGCTGCCAAAGTGCAGCCGCCAGCAATAGTGTTCCGGCTAAAAGTGCAGAGTTGTCCTTCTTTCTTTTTCTTCTGCGAGGGAAAGAGCAGAGTTGTCTTTGCGGGGAAAGATTCTGTAAGAGCCGGGTTGCTAGTGGTAAGTGCAAACAAGTGCAAAGTTGTAAGCATCGATGGCAGGAGCTGGTAAGGCCTTGTACAATGCAAGGTGTTTAGCGAGGTGCTTACAAAAAATAAACCGGGTTTTCTGAAGCACTGATGCATATTTTTCTACAGAAGAATAAGCACCGGTACTTAAGCAAAGTCTGATTTATTTCTCTAATGCAAGGTGTTTAGTGAGGTGCTTAAAAAAATAAACCGGATTTTCTGAAGCACCGATGCCTATTTTTACAGGAGAGCGCCGACGTGCCGCTTTCCAGTGCACGGCTCGTCTCTCCGCATTTAGACAACATCAGTTCGTCCGTTTCCCTCTATTAAACGTACGCGGTTGCCAAGGAACCTACTCCGACATCACTCGCTCATCCGTCTACCGCCCACCATTAATAACCTGCTGCCTGTCCTGCCCTCTGCCCGCTATTTAACCGCCATAGGCCGGCAGCACATCCGCATTCATCCACCCTCTTCTGCTCGCTATCTCCTCTCCGCACCACACCCGCCATGGCCTCCTCAAGCTCCAAAGCCTTGTGGGACGACCTCTCGTCCAAACAGAAGGAGAAGATCACCACCATTACAGTTGACTGGCAGGGCGCCAGGCGGACGAGCTCACCAGAGGCCGGCGCTGCGGACGCGCCAATGGCGGAGGCAGCCGACGACGAGCCGGCGTCCACGCCGGCTAATGCTGGCATCACTATGGGCGAGGCCCGTACTCACTACATGGACATGATGCTGCAGGAGCGGGAGGCCGCGTTCTGGCAGGCACAGGCGACCAGGCCTACAACCTCCGCCTCCCCGACGAGCATCAACGTGCAGAGGAGCTACTCACCGCTGGCACAGCCATCACATCGAACGTGGACGTGCGCCTCTAAAATAATTTGGGAAAAGGGATGCTTATTTTAGAAGCCACCAAAATAACTAAGCCTGAGAGCAACTCCAGTCCATGCTTGATAAATCGTGAAGTCCAAAAGTAGCTCGCAAAGAAAAGAGAGAAATACATGTGTAATTGATATCAAAAAACTGTTAGTGCCCAAATAGTTACGGGTTGTAGCAAAAAACCAACCCCGCAACCTAATATATTGGGCAAAGCAAAAAAAATTGGCAAGCCCAAAACCGATCCGAGGCATGCACACTAGTGGCCCGGGCAAAGAATTGGTGGGAAGATCCAAGGTGCACCAATCCTATTACGTGCTTAACGCGTCAAATAGAGACCAATTTCACACCAACCTAGATCATTCGCATGCTATTGGACCGCCCAGAGGTGGTAGGGGAGGGCTCTGAGGGGCCGTCCAGATGCCCTTCACTGGAGAGGGCTCTGAGGGGACACCCCCCAACGCGTCTCCATCCCACGGAGCACCAGTTGGTGGTCTGTGGAGCTAGTACAGGGGGGGGGGGGGGGGCTCCTCCGCAGGAGCCCCATGCCGCCGAGGCCCCTCGGCCGCAGGGGTGTCGCGGTCGTCCAGCTAAGCAACCCCCCCCCCCCCCCCCCGGGCCCGTGGTTAGCGGGCGAGCTAGCTCGGCCCCGCCGGAGGGGCCTAGTTCTTCCTCTGATGTTCCAATATGAAGCTCCTACGTTGGAACATTAGAGGCTTTGGCCATCTTGGTCGAAGACGCCAACTCATCGAGTATGTGCGGCAGAAAAACATAGACACTGTTGGCCTCCAGGAAACAATCCGCCAGGACTTCTCCATCACGGAACTCCAGGGCCTTTCCCGGCACCAGTTCACCTGGCAGTGGTTGCCCACGGCCGGGCAGTCTGGCGGCATTTTGCTGGGGGTCAGGGAGGACTCCTTCTCGGTGGAAGATATGGACCAAGGGGAGTTCTTCCTGAGTAAGTCTATCACCGACCAACGTGTGAACCTCAGTTGGGAGGTGGTCATCGTCTATGGCCCGGTTGATCACGGGAGGTCGGCGTGGTAGTGGCCGGGGACTTTAAGCTTATTAGGTTGGCCTCGGGCAAGGGCTCCCCGAATGTGGATCGTCTGCGCATGCGTCTATTTAACAATTGTATCTCGGATCTGGCCGTGCGCAAGATAGCCCGCATTGGTGCTAGGTTCACATGGACTAATAAGTAGGTTAACCTTAATCGGAGTGTGCTGGATAGGGTCCTAGTTTTGAACCAATGGGACTCATGTTCCCTCTATGCTCGCTCAAGGCTGTCACTAGGGTCGGCTCTGACCACTCCCCCTTGCTTTTCACCTCGGGGGAGGAAACTTCACCTTGACCACGTTGCTTCCACTTCGAAGCCGCATGGTTGTTGCAACCGGGCTTTGTCGAGATGGTCAAAGCCCGGTGGCTTGAGGCCGAGACCTCCTCACCCCGCGTCTTTAGTACCGTGGATGTGTGGCACCACTGTGCCAAAATGGCGAGGAAATTCATGCGGGTTTGGGGAGCCAACCTTGGCACGGAGATGAGGGCCCGAAAAGGGGCCCCGTTAGACTAGATTAGGCTGCTGGACGAGATGGCTGACGGTCCCGGTCTTGCCCCCGATGATTGGATCCTTTGGTATTCCCTTGAGGCCTCCCTTATGGAGATCTACAAGGGGGAGGAGCTATACTAGCAACGGCGTGGTGGTCAGAATTGGCTTCTCAAAGGAGACACAAATACCGCGTACTTCCAGGTGATCGCCAATGGTCGTAGGCGGAATGTGTCATTCCTTGTCTCTGGGAGGGAGATAACCTCTTGGAGCACCCGGATGATATTTCCTCTCATATCTACTCCTTCTACAAGGAGCTCTTCACGGTGAAACCCCGGGGGGAGGGGGTCTCCCATGCCGAGGGATTCTGGCCTTCGGAGGAACGGGTCTCTGATAGTGAGAATGAAGAGTTGCTTCTTCCATTCTCCCTAGAGGAGGTGGGGCGTGCCATCTCGTCCATGAAGGCGGGGTCTGCACCAGGACTGGATGGCCTCTAGGTGGCCTTCTTCTAGAAATTCTGGAATGTCCTTCAGCCGGTAGTTATGCCTCTATTCCATGAATTCTATATTGGGACACTAGATATGTCCCGTATAAACTATGGCGTCATTTCCCTCATCCCCAAAGTAGTTGGGCGACAGACATCAGACACTTTAGGTGTTGGGGAACGTAGTAATTTCAAAAAAATTCCTACGCACACGCAAGATCATGGTGATTCATAGCAATGAGAGGGGAGAGTGTTTTCCACGTACCCTCGTAGACCGAAAGCGGAAGCGTTAGCACAACGCGGTTGATGTAGTCGTACGTCTTCATGGCCCGACCGATCAAGCACCGAAAGCACGGCACCTCCGAGTTCTTGCACACGTTCAGCTCGATGACGTCCCTCGAACTCCGATCCAGCCGAGTGTCGAGGGAGAGTTCTGTCAGCACGACGGCATGGTGACGATGATGATGTTATACCGACGCAGGGCTTCGCATAAGCACTGCTACGATATTATCAGGAGGACTATGGTGGAGGGGGGCACCGCACACGGCTAAGAGATCAATGATCAATTGTTGTGTCTATGGGGTGTCCCCCTCCCCCGTATATAAAGGAGCAAGGGGGGAGGTGTGGCCGGCTAGGAGGAGGCGCGCCAGGAGGAGTCCTACTCCCACCGGGAGTAGGACTCCCTCCCTTCCTTGTTGGATTAGGAGAAGGGGGGAAAGAGGATGAGAGAGAGGAAGGAGAGGGGGCGGCGCCCCCCTCTCCTTGTCCTATTCGGACTAGGGGGGAGGGATGCGCGGCCCTGCCCTAGCCGCCTCTCCTCTTCTCCAATAAGGCTATCACGCCCAATATGCGACCCTATCCAAAAGGAACTCGAAGGTTCCACCAAGGATAGACCCGCATATTGAAACGCTTTTGCAAGGTGGATATCATTACATCAACATTACATAATAGATGGGGATACATACAAGAGGCATACAATGCCACACGAATACAACATCATCTTACAAGAGATCAACATCCGACTACGGATGGAACACAAACAGAAACTCAAATGACATCCACCCTGCTAGCCCAGGCTGCCGACCTGGAACCTATCCCCTGATTGAAGAAGAAGCAGAAGAAGAACTCCAAGACAAGCAAACATCGCTCTCGCGTCAAGATCATCGGATAACATGTACCTGCAACTGTTGTTGTAGTAATCTGTGAGCCATGAGGACTCAGCAATCCCATTACCATGGGTATCAAGACTAGCAAAGCTTAATAGGAAAGGAAGGGGTAAAGTGGTGAGGTTGCAGCAGCGACTAAGCATATATGGTGGCTAACATACGCAAATAAGAGCGAGAAGAGAACAAGCGGAACGGTCGTGAAGCTAGCAATGATCAAGAGGTGATCCTGAACTCCTACTTACGTCAAACATAACCCAGAAACCGTGTTCACTTCCCGGACTCCGCCGAGAAGAGACCATCACGGCTACACACACGGTTGATGCGTTTTAATTCGGATCTGGTGTCAAGTTATCTACAACCGGACATTAACAAATTCCCATCTGCCTATAACCGCAGGCACGGCTTTCGAAAGATTATACCCTGCAGGGGTGTCCCAACTTAGCCCATGATAAGCTCCCGCGATCAACGAAGGATATTCCTTCTCCCAGGAAGACCCGATCAGACTCGGAATCCCGGTTTACAAGACATTTCGATAATGGTAAAACAAAACCAGCAAGACCGCCCGATGCGCCGACAATCCCGATAGGAGGTGCACATATCTCGTTCTCAGGGCAACACTGGATGAACACTACGTACAACTAAAACCAACCCTCAAGTTTCCCCGAGGTGGCGCTGCAAGTGGCTCTGGTTCGGACCAACACTTAGACAAGCACTGGCCCAGAGGGGGGGGGGCTATAATAAAGATGACCCTTGGGTTAATTACTCCCAAGGGAAATATAGGTGGTGGTGAGGCAAATGGTAAAACCAAGGTTGGGCCTTGCTGGAGGAGTTTTATTCAAAGCGAACTGTCAAGGGGGTCCCATAAATCACCCGACCGCGTAAGGAACGCAAAATCCGGGAACATAACACCGGTATGACAGAAACTAGGGCGGCAAGAGTGGAACAAAACACCAGGCATAAGGCCGAGCCTTCCACCCTTTACCAAATATATAGATGCATTAATTAAATAAGAGATATTGTGATATCCCAACAAAATCCTGTCCACCATGGAGCAATCTTCAACTTCACCTGCAACTAGCAATGCTATAAGAGGGGCTGAGCAAAGCGGTAACATAGCCAAGCAACAATTTTCTAGGAATGGTGTCAAAGGTTAGAGGTTCATGGCAATGTGGGAGGCTTGATGAGCAAAAGATAGGTAACGCAGCATAGCGATAGAACAAAGCAAACTAGCATAGCAATGATAGTAGTGAGATCCAGGGTAGCGGTCATCTTGCCTAAAATCCCGCAAGGAAGAAGAACGAGTCCATGAAAAAGATGAACGGATGAAGCTGAACCAAGCGTAGACGAACGAATCCTCACGATCGCAACGAAACAGGCACTAACAAGAAAAAGCACACAACATGGTAAACACACCACACATGAACAAGGCATGATGCACAACAAGCATGATGCATGACAAGGCTACATGAAGCTACTCATGGCAAGAGACGATGCAAACAAGAGCAACACATCAAGGCAAGTTTAAATGAGGCCGGAAACAACATATAACAATTCCGGTAAGTCCTCATATGCAAGTTTCGAAATTGGTCCAGATCTGAATAAACCTTATATTCAAGTTGTTAAACAGCAAGTTAAGATGCACCAAGATGATCTACATGAGATTCTAGTCAAGTTACATATAAAGTTCATTAGATTCGGAGCTACGGCCTAGAAGATATGAGCAAAACAAGTCAAACATGGCATTGATGCAAAATGTATACAAACATCAAGCAAACACCTCAAAACAAGGATGCAACATGATAATATGAAACTACATGCAAATCTAAGCAAGTTTCATATAAAGCACACTCAAAACGGAGCAACGGTTCAACACATACACTCCAAACATGATATAGCAACAATCTGTCCAAAACAGCGACCTGACATATTGCAAGCACCAAAACAACAAGCTACATCATCTCAACGTAATAACAAAAGGCATGGTCATGAAGTACAGGTAAAGCATAACAAAACATGAACACTGAGCTATCTCCAGAAATCACTAGAACATGCTCAAACACACATGGCAAGACTGCAAATAATAACAGTTACAGACTTATCAGGAAATAACATCAGGTTGCAATGTTTAGAGCTATCAAACAACATGTTACAGGAACTTAACATGGAAAACAAAGGCATGGCATGCTACTACTAAATACATAGAACAAAAGTCCCTTACTGACCAAGAGCCAAAAGGGCACAGAAAATATAATGGCACCCATGTAAACATGGCAAGTTATATGACAGATTCATACATGGCAGGAACAACAATAAGTAGGCATGTTGGTGAGCTTGAACCACTCACTACAGAGCAATACATGGCATGAAAAGGCAACCAACAGTAAGAATACATGTTTATGAATGTAAGCATGGCAAGAGCAAGTTCATAGGGTGCATGGATCACTAGGGAAATCACATAGCAAAACTGAACTTCATGTTAACAGTCTGACAGCAACATCATTTAGCAAGTTTGGAGCAAGATATGAACAATCTACAGCAAGCTATAAATGCAACCAGGGGCATGGATGGATATCTCATAACTATATGTACAAAACATCCTTACTGAAGTATCTCAAAATAAGCATGGATCTCTCTGTAGCATCAAGTTTACATGGCATAAAAATAACAGCAGAACAGGGGCTGAAATCAGCAACATCACGAGGCCTAGTTTACATGCTTGTGCTAGTCACCACATTGATCACAAAAATACATGGCATACACCACTGTAAAGAAGACATAGCATAAATCAAAACACATGTAGACATCAACCTCATAGGATGCACACATCAAACATGGCAAAAATGACAAATGAGCATGTTATAACAGTTTCAGCAGATTAACATCACAGAGCACTCTTCCAACAACATTTCGGGCATCAATAAGAACTCAAACAAACATGGCACAATGGAACAAAATGAAGAGCACAACCAGATGAACATTTCGGTATATCATGCACGCAAAACGGAGCAGTATGCAAAGATATATGATGCGATAAACATGGACATATAATGATGAGTTCAAGGACTTAGAAGAAATTAACCACCTCGCAAAAATGGACGAAGGGGTTCGGGATGAGTAGATCCAGGGCGCGGGGCGGCGCGTTTGGATCGGTGGTCGGGTGGATCTCATCCCACCCGACCGGATCCGAGGCGGGGCGACCGCCGACGCCGGCGAGGTCGCCGGAGAGCGACGACCGGTGCCGAGGAGGGTCCGGCGAGCCGGGAACGGGACGCGGGGCCGAAGGACGGCGATGGACGGCGCGCGGGAGGCGGCGGCGAGGCGCTCCGGGTAGCGCGGGGCAGAACTCCGGCGAGTGGGCACCGACGTCCATGGCAGCGGGGAGAGGAACTCCGGCCTGCGGGCGGCGCGCGCTCGGGGTCGGCACACCCGGCGATACGGCGGCGGGGCGGAGCCGGCGAGGTGACGCCGGTGACGTGGAGGGGAGGCGCGGATGGCGAGGTCGGACGGCGGCGGATGAGGCGGGGCGAGGCGCCCGGGCGGCGCCGCGAGGCGCGGCCCGGTCGGGACCCGGGGCGGGCCGCGGATGGGCCGAGCGGGCCCGGCTCGCGGGGAGGAGCTGGGGCGACGGCGGCGACACGTGGCGGGTCGGGAGTGGCTGCGGCGGCCGGGGCGAACGTGTCCGGTGCGGCGGACGCGTCCGGCTGCGGGAGGAAGGGAAAAGGCTAGGGTTTGATCTACGGAAATTTCGGGGGAGGAGCACCTATTTGTAGATAGAGGGAGCTAGGAGAGTCCATGAGGAGCGGTTTTCGCCCACACGATCATGATCGAACGACCGAGAGCATGGAGGGGAGTTTGCTGGGTTTTAGGCCACTTTGGAAGGTGTGTTGGGCTGCACAAAAGAAGGGGCTTTTACGGTTACCCGGTTAACCGTTGGAGTATCAAACGACCTCCAAATGGCACGAAACTTGACAGGCGGTCTACCGGTGCTATACCAAGGCCGCTTGGCAAACCTCGGGCCATTCCGAGAAAGTTTAACACCCGCACATGAAAGGGGACAAAAGGGGAACGCCGGAAGACATAGGAGTGCCGGATTGCAAAACGGACAACGGGGAAAAGCTTGGATGCATGAGACGAACATGTATGCAAAATGAAATGCACATGATGACATGATAAAATGCAACTCGCAAGCAAATGACATGGCAAAGATGGCGAATAACTGGCGGACACCTGGCGCATCGAATCCGGTGCGTTACAACATTGCTCCACTAAAAAGAGATCTCATCCCGAGATCTTAGGACCGAGACGGAAGGGAAAAGGGATGAGGTGAAGCAAGAACTCAAGAGAAGAAGCAAAGAATCGAGAGCACTCGAGAAAAAGAGAGGAACGACGAGAATGACGAGAATCGAAAGCTCATGGAATCAAATAGACTATGAAACCACTCCGGTTAGAACGAGATAAGAAACGAATAAGAATGAAAGGATTTAGGCAGCACTCCAGCTAAAAATGGAAGGAAAAGAACACGAGCTTAAGAAGATGGAATGATACTTGATGAACTCTTGAAGAATGTATTAAATCATGAAGAACCACCATGAAGAACTCCGGTGACAAAAGATGATGAGATAGGAATGAAGGATGAAAAGAATAAGCTTAAAGGTTGCGATGACTTAGATGGAGGTTCCGACGAAATGGCCGAGGAAATTTGAACTCCGGAAAAGAAAAGATGAAAACAGTTGGAACTAGAATTTAATCAACAAGGACAAACTCCGAAGGAAGGGATTACTCATTTGGATGAAATAAGAATAAGATTTATTGTATGCTTATCCTTCATCAAATTAAATTGATGGAAAGCAATGGATTTTTGCATACTACTTATTCTTCTTGAAAAAGGATTGAGTAGTGACATATCGCAAACTTGAGAATGTCTTCATGAACCACCGGTAGGATAGAAAGAACAAATGAATTAAAATGATAATCAAGGAAAAAGAATCTTGAATGAACCACCGTAACAATTCAAAAATAACTGATTGACGAGAGTGAATCGCCGGGGAGAATTAGAGGAATAATCCGGATGGGTAAGAAAAGAATATCTGACAAATGGAATAATTCGAGAGGCTAACAAGAAGCTAGAACCACGAATCTTCGGAAGAACGGGAAAGAGTTAGAGGAAAAACTCTTCTTCGATCTTCAAAAGATGACGGGAAACACCACCAAAATTACTGAGATACTCCGGGAGAATGAAAAACAAAGAGGAAGGGTTGAACCAAAGATGAAAAGAATTTGAAAGCGATCATGGAGATGGCATCTGACTGATGAAATCCATTCTTACGTCACACTTGAAAAGAATTGAGAATAACTCCGGGGAAATTAGAAGAGTCAGGTAAGATCCTGGGAAAAGACCTGTGGGTTAGGGCCCACTAAAGAGAAAACACCATTGGAAAGGGATGTTGAAGAGATAGATGATGCACCGGAACAATTGAAATATTTGAATGAGGTGACAACCTCGAATTAATTCGAACACAAGCGAATCTCCTGAGATGTCTTGAACACTCCGGAAGGGTAAACTGGCGAGAGGCGAATGAGCAGGGAAAAACACTTGAGCTGAGAGAAAGAATACGATCGACAACGAAAAACTTGAATTGAGTCCACCGGAGAAGAAAAAGATCTGAAGAATGATGAAGAAAACGAGAATTCACTGGTTGAAATAATTGAGGGAGGACTGAAGAGGCTTCACTCGAATGAAATTGATGGTCGAGAGAGAGTCAGACTCCGGAAAGAAAAAGGGTGGGAGGGTGGGACAACATAGGCAACTGGAAGGGGGAACCGACGAAATATCTTGAAGAGAAAACACTGGTTAAAATCATTGAGGAAAGAAGGCAAAGACTTCGCATGAGTAGGATGGATACTCGATTACGGACTCCGGTTTCGAGAAGAAGAAGGGTGGGCGTGTGGGAAAGAAAACAACTGAGGACAGAGAAACAACTTCGTTGAGAGCGAACTGAGGATTGAACTTGCAAAGATGAAGAGGTTCGAGTCGACTTGACGAGAAAAGCATCGGATAAAAGAGCTGAGGAACAACTACCGGAAAACCAACTACGTGAACCTAAAGAAAAATTTGAAGGGGAAGAGGAGTAATTCAAAACACCTACATCAAGATTCCTTACCAGAGCGACGAAGAGGCAGAGGAGTAAAAAGAATTCCTACTTTCCGATATAACTAGACTCCGAAAACAGTTTTCTTCTAGACTCAACAACGGCCAAACTACACGATCAATCAAGGGGGCTCCTAGGGTCGGTCGAGGCTCTGATACCAACTTATCATGCCCAATATGCGATCCTATCCAAAAGGAACTCGAAGGTTCCACCAAGGATAGACCCGCATATTGAAACGCTTTTGCAAGGTGGATATCATTACATCAACATTACATAATAGATGGGGATACATACAAGAGGCATACAATGCCACACGAATACAACATCATCTTACAAGAGATCAACATCCGACTACGGATGGAACACAAACAGAAACTCAAACGACATCCACCCTGCTAGCCCAGGCTGCCGACCTGGAACCTATCCCCTGATCGAAGAAGAAGCAGAAGAAGAACTCCAAGACAAGCAAACATCGCCTCTCGCGTCAAGATCATCAGATAACCTATACCTGCAACTGTTGTTGTAGTAATCTGTGAGCCACGAGGACTCAACAATCCCATTACCATGGGTATCAAGACTAACAAAGCTTAATAGGAAAGGAAGGGGTAAAGTGGCGAGGTTGCAGCAGCGACTAAGCATATATGGTGGCTAACATACGCAAATAAGAGCGAGAAGAGAACAAGCGGAACGGTCGTGAAGCTATCAATGATCAAGAGGTGATCCTGAACTCCTACTTACGTCAAACATAACCCAGAAACCGTGTTCACTTCCCGGACTCCGCCGAGAAGAGACCATCACGGCTACACACACGGTTGATGCGTTTTAATTCGGATCTGGTGTCAAGTTATCTACAACCGGACATTAACAAATTCCCATCTGCCTATAACCGCAGACACGACTTTCGAAAGATTATACCTTGCAGGGGTGTCCCAACTTAGCCCATGATAAGCTCTCGCGATCAACGAAGGATATTCCTTCTCCTAGGAAGACCCGATCAGACTCAGAATCTCGGTTTACAAGACATTTCGACAATGGTAAAACAAAACCAGCAAGACCGCCCGATGCACCGACAATCCTGATAGGAGCTGCACATACCTTGTTCTCAGGGCAACACCGGATGAACACTACGTACAACTAAAACCAACCCTCAAGTTTCCCCGAGGTGGCGCTGCAAGTGGCTCTGGTTCGGACCAACACTTAGACAAGCACTGGCCCGGGGGGGGGGGGGCTATAATAAAGATGACCCTTGGGTTAATTACTCCCAAGGGAAATATAGGTGGTGGTGAGGCAAATGGTAAAACCAAGGTTGGGCCTTGCTGGAGGAGTTTTATTCAAAGCGAACTGTCAAGGGGGTCCCATAAATCACCCGACCGCGTAAGGAACGCAAAATCCGGGAACATAACACCGGTATGACGGAAACTAGGGCGGCAAGAGTGGAACAAAACACCAGGCATAAGGCCGAGCCTTCCACCCTTTACCAAATATATAGATGCATTAATTAAATAAGAGATATTGTGATATCCCAACAAAATCATGTCCACCATGGAGCAACCTTCAACTTCACCTGCAACTAGCAACGCTATAAGAGGGGCTGAGCAAAGCGGTAACATAGCCAAGCAACGGTTTGCTAGGAATGGTGTCAAAGGTTAGAGGTTCATGGCAATGTGGGAGGCTTGATGAGCAAAAGATAGGTAACGCAGCATAGCGATAGAACGAAGCAAACTAGCATAGCAATGATAGTAGTGAGATCCAGGGTAGCGGTCATCTTGCCTGAAATCCCGCAAGGAAGAAGAACGAGTCCATGAAGAAGATGAACGGATGAAGCCGAACCAAGCGTAGACGAACGAATCCTCACGATCGCAACGAAACAGGCACTAACAAGAAAAAGCACACAACATGGTAAACACACCACACATGAACAAGGCATGATGCACGACAAGTATGATGCATGACAAGGCTACATGAAGCTACTCATGGCAAGAGATGATGCAAACAAGAGCAACACATCAAGGCAAGTTTAAATGAGGCCGGAAACAACATATAACAATTCCGGTAAGTCCTCATATGCAAGTTTCAAAATTGGTCCAGATCTGAATAAACCTTATGTTCAATTTGTTAAACAGCAAGTTAAGATGCACCAAGATGATCTACACGAGATTCTAGTCAAGTTACATATAAAGTTCATTAGATTCGGAGCTACGGCCTAGAAGATGTGAGCAAAACAAGTCAAACATGGCATTGATGCAAAATGCATACAAACATCAAGAAAACACCTCAAAACAAGGATGCAACATGATAATATGAAACTACATGCAAATCTAAGCAAGTTTCATATAAAGCACACTCAAAACGGAGCAAAGGTTCAACACATACACTCCAAACATGATATAGCAACAATCTGTCCAAAACAGCGACGAGGCATATTGCAAGCACCAAAACAACAAGCTACAACATCTCAACGTAATAACAAAAGGCATGGTCATGAAGTACAGGTAAAGCATAACAAAACATGAACACTGAGCTATCTCCAGAAATCACTAGAACATGCTCAAACACACAAGGCAAGATTGGAAACAATAACAGTTACAGACTTATCAGGAAATAGCATCAGGTTGCAATGTTTAGAGCTATCAAACAATGTGTTATAGGAACTTAACATGGCAAACAAAGGCATGGCATGCTACTACCAAATACATAGAACAAAAGTCCCTTACTGACCAAGAGCCAAAAGGGCACAGAAAATATAATGGCACCCATGTAAACATGGCAAGTTATATGACAGATTCATACATGGCAGGAACAACAATAAGTAGGCATGTTGGTGAGCTTGAACCACTCACTACAGAGCAATACATGGCATGACAAGGCAACCAACAGTAAGAATACATGTTTATGAATGTAAGCATGGCAAGAGCAAGTTCATAGGGTGCATGGATCACTAGGGAAATCACATGGCAAAACTGAACTTCATGTTAACAGGCTGACAACAACATCATTTAGCAAGTTTGGAGCAAGATATGAACAATCTACAACAAGCTATAAATGCAACCAGGGGAATGGATGGATAGCTCATAACCATATGTACAAAACATCCTTACTGAAGTATCTCAAAATAAGCATGGATCTCTCTGTAGCATCAAGTTTACATGGCATAAAAATAACAACAGAACAGGGGCTGAAATCAGCAACATCACGAGGCCTAGTTTACATGCTTGTGCTAGTAACCACATTGATCACAAAAATACATGGCACACACCACTGTAAAGAAGACATAGCATAGATCAAAACACATGTAGACATCAACCTCATAGGATGCACACATCAAACATGGCAAAAATGACAAATGAGCATGTTATAACAGTTTCAGCAGATTAACATCACATAGCACTCTTCCAACAGAATTTCGGGCATCAATAATCATCAAACAAACATGGCACAATGGAACAAAATGAAGAGCACAACCAGATGAACATTTCGGTATATCATGCACGCAAAACGGAGCAGTATGCAAAGATATATGATGCGATGAACATGGACATATAATGATGAGTTCAAGGACTTGGAAGAAATTAACCACCTCCCAAAAATGGACGAAGGGGTTCGGGATGAGTAGATCCAGGGCGCGGGGCGGCGCGTTTGGATCGGTGGTCGGGTGGATCTCATCCCACCCGACCGGATCCGAGGCGGGGCGGCCGCCGACGCCGGCGAGGTCGCCGGAGAGCGACGACCGGCGCCGAGGAGGGTCCGGCGAGCTGGGAACGGGACGCGGGGCCGGAGGACGGCGATGGACGGCGCGCGGGAGGCGGCGGCGAGGTGCTCCGGGCAGCGTGGGGCAGAACTTCGGCGAGCGGGCGCCGACGTCCATGGCGGCGGGGAGAGGAACTCTGGCCTGCGGGCGGCGCGCGCTCGGGGTCGGCAGACCCGGCGATGCGGCGGCGGGGCGAAGCCAGCGAGGCGACGCCAGTGACGCGGAGGGGAGGCGCGAACGGCGAGGTCGGACGGCGGCGGAGGAGGCGAGGCGAGGCACCCGGGCGGCGGCGTGAGGCGCGGCCCGGTCGGGACCCGGGGCGGGCCGCGGATGGGCCGAGCGGGCCCGGCTCGCGGGGAGGAGCTGGGGCGACGGCGGCGACACGTGGCGGGTCGGGAGTGGCTGCGGCGGCCGGGGCGGACGTGTCCGGTGCGGGCGGACGCGTCCGGCTGCGGGAGGAAGAGGAAAGGCTAGGGTTTGATCTGCGGAAATTTCGGGGGAGGAGCACCTATTTGTAGGTAGAGGGAGCTAGGAGAGTCCAAATGAGGAGCGGTTTTCGCCCACACGATCGTGATCGAACGACCGAGAGCACGGAGGGGAGTTTGCTGCATTTTGGGACACTTTGGAAGGGGTGTTGGGCTGCACAAAAGAAGGGGCTTTTACGGTTACCCGGTTAACCGTTGGAGTATCAAACGACCTCCAAATGGCACGAAACTTGACAGGCGGTCTACCAGTGCTATACCAAGGCCGCTTGGCAAACCTCGGGCCATTCCGAGAAAGTTTAACACCCGCACACGAAAGGAGACAAAAGGGGAACGCCGGAGGACATAGGAGTGCCGGATTGCAAAACGGACAACGGGGAAAAGCTCGGATGCATGAGACGAACATGTATGCAAAATGAAATGCACATGATGACATGATAAAATGCAACTCGCAAGCAAATGACATGGAAAAGATGGCGAATAACTGGAGGACTCCTGGCACATCAAATCCGGGGCGTTACAAAGGCCCACTATGGCCCATTAAGCCCCTGGGGGGTTCCGGTAACCCCTCGGTACTTCGGTAAAATCTCGATTTCACCCAGAACACTTCCGATATCCAAATATAGGCTTCCAATATATCAATCTTTATGTCTCGACCATTTCGAGACTCCTTGTCATGTCCATGATCACATCCAGGACTCCGAACAACCTTCGGTACATCAAAACTCATAAACTCATAATATAACCGTCATCGAAACTTTAAGCGTGCGGACCCTACGGGTTCGAGAACTATGTAGACATGACCGAGACACATCTTCGGTCAATAAACAATAGCGAAACCTGGATGTTCATATTGGCTCCTACATATTCTACGAAGATCTTTATCGGTCAAACCGCATAACAACATACGATGTTCCCTTTGTCATCGGTATGTTACTTGACCGAGATTCGATCGTCGGTATCTCAATACCTAGTGCAATCTCATTACCGGCAAGTCTCTTTACTCGTTACGTAATGCATCATCCCGTAACTAACTCTTTAGCTACATTGCTTGCAAGGCTTATAGTGATGTGCATAACCGAGAGGGCCCAGAGATACCTCTTCGACAATCGGAGTGACAAATCCTAATCTCGAAATACGTCAACTCAACAAGTACCTTTGGAGACACCTGTAGAGCACCTTTATAATCACCCAGTTACGTCGTGACGTTTGGTAGCACACAAAGTGTTCCTCCGGTAAGCGGGAGTTACATAATCTCATAGTCATAGGAACATGTATAAGTCATGAAGAAAGCAATAGCAACATACTAAACGATCAAGTGCTAAGCCAACGGAATGGGTCAAGTCAGTCACATCATTCTCCTAATGATGTGACCCCGTTAATCAAATGATAGCTCATGTCTATGGTTAGGAAACTTAACCATCTTTGATTCACGAGCTAGTCAAGTAGAGGCATACTAGTGACACTCTGTTTGTCTATGTATTCACACATGTATTATGTTTCCGGTTAATACAATTCTAGCATGAATAATAAACATTTATCATGATATAAGGAAATAAATAATAACTTTAATATTGCCTCTAGGGCATATTTCCTTCAGTCTCCCACTTGCACTAGAGTCAATAATCTAGTTCACATCGCCATGTGATTTAACACCAATATTCACATCTGTATGTGATTAATACCCATAGTTCACATCGTCATGTGATCAACACCCAAAGGGTTTACTAAAGTCAATAATCTAGTTCACATCGCTATGTGATTAACACCCAAAGAGTACTGAGGTATGATCATGTTTTTCTTGTGAAAGAAGTTTAGTCAACGGGTCTGTCACATTCAGAGCCGTATGTATTTTGCAAATATTCTATGTCTACAGTGCTCTGCATGGAGCTACTCTAGCTAATTGCTCCCACTTTCAATATGTATCCAGATTAAGACTTAGAGTCATCTGGATCAGTGCCAAAACTTGTACCGATGTAACCCTTTACGATGAACCTTTTGTCACCTCCATAATCGAGAAACATATCCTTATTCCACTGAGGATAATTTTGACCAATGTCCAGTGATCTACTCCTAGATCACTATTGTACTCCCTTGCCAAACCATAGCAAAGTATACAATAGGTCTGGTCCATAGCATGGCATACTTTTATAGAACCTATGACTGATGCATGGGGAATGACTTTCATTCTCTTTCTATTTTCTGTTGTGGTCGGGATTTTAGTCTTACTCAATTTCATACCTTTGCAACACAGGCAAGAACTCTTTCTTTGACTGTTCCATTTTGAACTACTTCAAAATCTTGTCAATGTATGTAGTCATTGAAAATCTTATCAGGCGTCTTGATCTATCTCAATAGATCTTGATGCTCAATATGTAAGTAGCTTTACTGAGGTCTTTCTTTTAAAGAACTCCTTTCAAACACTTCTTTATGCTTTCCAGAAAAATTCTACATCGTTTCTGATCAACAATATGTCACTCACATATACTTATCAGAAAGGCTGTAGTGCTCCCACTCACTTTATTGTAAATACAGGCTTCACTACAAGTCCGTATAAAACTATATGCTTTGATCAACTTATCAAAGCGTATATTTCAACTCCGAGATGCTTGCACCAGTCCATAGATGGATCGCTGGAGCTTGCACATTTTGTTAGCACCTTTAGGATTGACAAAACCTTCTGGTTGCATCATATACAACTCTTCTTTAAGAAAACCATTAAGGAATGCAGTTTTGGCATCCATTTGCCAGATTTCATAAAATGTGGCAATTGCTAACATGATTCAGACAGACTTAAGCATCGCTACAGTTGAGAAAATCTCATTGTAGTCAACACCTTGAACTTGTCAAAAAACCTTTTTGCGACAAGTCGAGCTTTGTAGATAGTAACACTACTATCAACGTCTGTCTTCCTCTTGAAAATCCATTTAATTTCTATGGCTTGCCGATCATTGGGCAAGACAACCAAAGTCCACACTTTGTTCTCATACATGGATCCCATCTCAGATTTCATGGCCTCAAGCCATTTCACGGAATCTGGGCTCATCATCGCTTCCTCATAGTTCGTAGGTTCGTCATGGTCTAGTAACATGACTTCCAGAATAGGATTGCCGTACCACTCTGGTGCGGATCTTATTCTGGAAGACCTAGGAGGTTCGGTAGCAACTTGATCTGAAGTTTCATGATCATCATCATTAACTTCCTCACTAATTGGTGTAGGAATCACTGGAACTGTCTTCTGTGATGAACTACTTTCCAATAAGGGAGAAGGTACAATTACCTCATCAAGTTCTACTTTCCTCCCACTCACTTCTTTCGAGAGAAACTCCTTCTCTAGAAATGATCCATCTTAGCAATGAATATCTTGCCTTCGGATCTGTGATAGAAGGTGTACCCAACAGTTTCCTTTGAGTATTCTATGAAGACGCATTTCTTCGATTTAGGTTCGAGCTTATCAGGTTGAAACTTTTTCACATAAGCATCACAGCCCCAAACTTTAAGAAACGACAACTTTGGTTTCTTGCCAAACCATAGTTCATAAGTCATCGTCTCAACGGATTTCGATGGTGCCCTATTTAAAGTGAATGCATCTGTCTCTAATGCATAACCCCAAAACGATAGTGGTAAACCGAGAAGAGACATCATAGGTCGCACAATATCCAATAAAGTGCGGTTACGACGTTCGGACACACCATAACATTGTGGTGTTCCAGGTGGTGTGAACTGTGAAACTATTCCACATTTTTTTATATGAAGGCCAAACTCGTAATTCAAATATTCTCCTCCACGATCAGATCATAGAAACTTTATTTTCTTGTTATGATGATTCTGCACTTTACTCTGAAGTTCTTTGAACTTTTCAAATGTTTCTGACTTGTGCTTCATTAAGTAGATATACCCATGTCTGCTTAAATCATCTGTGAAGGTCATAAAATAATGATACCCGCCACGAGCCTTGATACTCATTGGTCTGCATACATCAGTATGTATTATTTCCAACAAGTCAGTAGCTCATTCCATTGTTCTAGAGAACGGAGTTTTAGTCATCTTGCCCATAAGGCACGGTTCGCAAGCATCAAATGATTCATAATCAAGTGATTCCAAAAGTCCATTTTTATGGAGTTTCTTCATGCGCTTTACACCGACATGACCCAAACGGCAGTGCCACAAATATGTTGCACTATCATTATCAACTTTGCATCTTTTGGCATCAATATTATGAATATGTGTATCACTACGATCGAGATCCAACAAACATTTTCATTGGGTGTATGACCATTGAAGGTTTTATTCATGTAAACAGAACAACAATTATTCTCTGACTTTAAATGAATAACCGTTTTGCAATAAACATGATCAAATCATATTCATGCTCAACGCAAACGCCAAATAACATTTATTTAGGTTTAACACTAATCCCGAAAGTATAGGGAGTGTGCGATGATGATCATATCAATCTTGGAACCACTTCCAACACACATCGTCACTTCACCTTCAACTAGTTTCTGTTTATTCTGTAACTCCTGTTTCGAGTTACTAATTTTTAGTAACCGAACAAGTATCAAATACTCAGGGGCTACTATAAACACTAGTAAGGTACACATCAATAACCTGTATATCAAATATATCCTTGTTCACTTTGCCATCCTTCTTATCCACCAAATATTCAGGGTATTTCCGCTTCCAGTGACCATTTTCTTTGTAGTGTAAGCACTCAGTTTCACGCTTTGGTCCAGCTTTGGTCTTCTTCGCGGGAGTGACAACTTGCTTGTAATTCTACTTGAAGTTCCCTTTCTTTCCCTTTGCCCTTTTCTTGAAACTAGTCGTCTTATCAATCATCAATACTTGATGCTCTTTCTTGATTTCTACCTTCGTCGATTTCAATATCACGAAGAGCTCGGGAATCGTTTTCGTCATCCCTTGCATACTATAGTTCATCACGAAGTTCCAGTAACTTGGTGATGGTGACTAGAGAACTCTGTCAATGACTATCTTATTTGGAAGATTAACCCCCACTTGATTCAAGCAATTGTAGTACCCAGACAATCTGAGCACATGATCACTAGTTGAGCAATTCTCCTCCATCTTTTAGCTATAGAACTTGTTGGAGACTTCATATCTATCAACTCGGGTATTTGCTTGAAATATTAACTTCAACTCCTGGAACATCTCATATGGTCCATGACGTTTAAAAACGTCTTTGAAGTCCTGATTCTAAGCCGTTAAGCATGGTGCACTAAACTATCAAGTAGTCATCATTCTGAGCTAGCCAAACGTTCATAACGTCTGCATCTTCTCCTGCAAAAGGTCTGTCACCTAGCGGTACATCAAGGACATAATTCTTCTGTGCAGCAATGAGGACAATCCTCAGATCACGGATCCAATCCGCATCATTGCTACTAACATCTTTCAGCACAGTTTTCTCTAGGAACATATCAAAATTAACATATGAAAACAACAACGCGAGCTATTGATCTACAACATAATTTGCAAAATACTACCAGGACTAAGTTCATGATAAATCTAAGTTCAATTAGTCATATTACTTAAGAACTCCCACTTAGATAGACATCCCTCTAGTCATCTAAGTGATCACGTGATCCAAATCAACTAAACCATAACCGATCATCACGTGAGATGGAGTAGTTTTCAATGGTGAACATCACTATGTTGATCATATCTACTATATGATTCACGCTCGACCTTTCGGTCTCCAGTGTTCCGAGGCCATATCCGCATATGCTAGGCTCGTCAAGTTTAACCTGAGTATTCCGCGTGTGCAAAACTGGCTTGCACCCGTTGTAGATGGACATAGAGCTTATCACACCCGATCATCACGTAGTGTCTGGGCACGACGAACTTTGGCAATGGTGCATACTGAGGGAGAACACTTTTATCTTGAAATTTAGTGAGAGATCATCTTATAATGCTACCGTCAATCAAAACAAAATAGGATGTATAAAAGATAAACATCATATGCAAAAAAAAATATGTGACATGATATGACCATCATCATCTTGTGCCTTTGATCTCCATCTTCCAAAGCATTGTCATGATCTCCATCGTCACCGGCATGACACCATGATCTCCATCATCTTGATCTATATCAATGTGTCGTCACATGGTCGTCTCGCCAACTATTGCTCTTGCAACTATTGCTATCGCATAGAGATAAAGTAAAGCTATTATTTGGCGCTTTCATCTTATGCAATAAAGAGACAACCATAAGGCTTCTGCCAGTTGCCGATAACTTCAACAAAACATGATCATCTCATACAACAACTTATATCTCATCACGTCTTGACCATATCACATCACAACATGCCCTGCAAAAACAAGTTAGACGTTCTCTACTTTGTTGTTGCAAGTTTTACGTGGCTGCTACGGGCTGAGCAAGAACCGTTCTTACCTACGCATCAAAACCACAATGGTAGTTCGTCAAGTTAGTGTTGTTTTAACCTTCTCAAGGACCGGGCGTAGCCACACTCGGTTCAACTAAAGTTGGAGAAACTAACACCCGCCAGCCGCCTGTGTGCAAAGCAAGTCGGTAGAACCAGTCTCGCGTAAGCGTACGCGTAATGTCTGTCCGGGCCGCTTCATCCAACAATGCCGCTGAACCAAAGTATGACATGCTGATAAGCAGTATGACTTGTATCGCCCACAACTCACTTGTGTTCTACTTGTGCATATAACATCAATGCAGAAAACCTAGGCTCGGATACCACTGTTGGGGAACGTAGTAATTTCAAAAAAATTCCTACGCACACGCAAGATCATGGTGATGTATAGCAACGAGAGGGAGAGTGTTGTCCACGTACCCTCGTAGACCGAAAGCGAAAGCGTTAGCACAATGCGGTTGATGTAGTCGTACGTCTTCACGACCCGACCAATCAAGCACCGAAAGCATGGCACCTCCAAGTTCTTGCACAAGTTCAGCTCGATGACGTCCCTCAAACTCTGATCCAGCCGAGTGTCGAGGGAGAGTTCCATCAGCACGACGGCATGGTGACGAGGATGATGTTCTACCGACGCAGGGCTTCACCTAAGCACCGCTACGATATTATCGAGCAGGACTATGGTGGAGGGGGCACCGCACACGGCTAAGAGATCAATGATCAATTGTTGTGTCTATGGGTTGCCCCCTCCCCCGTATATAAAGGAGCAAGGGGGGGGGGGGGGAGGTGCGGCCGGCTAGGAGGAGGCGCGCCAGGAGGAGTCCTACTCCCACCGGGAGTAGGACTCCCTCCCTTCCTTGTTGGATTAGGAGAAGGGGGGAAAGAGAAGGAGAAAGGAAGGAAAGGGGGGCGCCGCCCCCCTCTCCTTGTCCTATTCGGACTAAGGGGGAGGGGCACGCGGCCCTGCCCTAGCCGCATCTCCTCTTCTCCACTAAGGCCCACTATGGCCCATTAAGCCCCCGGGGGGTTCCGGTAACCCCTCGGTACTCTGGTAAAATCCTGATTTCACCCAGAACACTTCCGATATCCAAATATAGGCTTCCAGTATATCAATCTTTATGTATCGATGATTTTGAGACTCCTCGTCATGTCCGTGATCACATCCGGGACTCCGAACAACCTTCGGTACATCAAAAATCATAAACTTATAATATAACCGTCGTCAAAACTTTAAGCATGCGGACCCTACGGGTTTGAGAACTATGTAGACATGACCGAGACATGTCTCCGGTCAATAACCAATAGCGGAACCTAGATGCTCATATTGGCTCCTACATATTCTACGAAGATCTTTATCGGTCAAACCGCATAACAACATACATTGTTCCCTTTGTCATCGGTATGTTACTTGCCCGAGATTCGATCGTTTGTATCTCAATACCTAGTTCAATCTCGTTACCGGCAAGTCTATTTACTCGTTACGTAATGCATCATCCCACAACTAACTCATTAGCTACATTGCTTGCAAGACTTATAGTGATGTGCATTACCGTGGGGGCCCAGAGATACCTCTTCGACAATCGGAGTGACAAATCCTAATCTCGAAATGCGTCAACTCAACAAGTACCTTTGGAGACACCTGTAGAGCACCTTTATAATCACCCAATTACGTTGTGACGTTTGGTAGCACACAAAGTGTTCCTCCGGTAAGCGGGAGTTACATAATCTCATAGTCATACGAACATGTATAAGTCATGAAGAAAGCAATAGCAACATACTAAACGATCAAGTGCTAAGCTAACGGAATGGGTCAAGTCAATCACATCATTCTCCTAATGATGTGATCCCGTTAATCAAATGACAACTCATGTCTATGGTTAGGAAACTTAACCATCTTTGATTCACGAGCTAGTCAAGTAGAGGCATACTAGTGACACTCTGTTTGTCTATGTATTCACACATGTATTATGTTTCTGGTTAATACAATTCTAGCATGAATAATAAACATTTATCATGATATAAGGAAATAAATAATAACTTTATTATTGCCTCTAGGGCATATTTCCTTCATTAGGTCGATCACTGTGATCAACGTTCTGGAGTGTTTCTTTGCTAAAGTGTGTGCGACCCGCCTGGCCCCGGTGGCCGAAAGGATTACACACCACCTCCAGACCGCATTTCTGAAGGGCAGGCGGATTCATGGTGGGATCTTGGCCCTTCGTCAAATTGTCCATGAAGTGGCCTCGCGAGGCCATAAGGGCGTTTTTATTAAGTTGGACTTCCAAAAAGCCTACGATCGACTGGACTGGTCCTTCTTGCAGTTGGTGTTGCAGAGGAGAGGATTTGATGAGAGATGGTGCTCGTGGATCATGCAGCTGGTTTGTACCGGGAACACGGCCATTAATATCAATGGCGAGGTGGGACCTTACTTTAGGTCCTCTAGGGGAGTGAAACAAGGGAACCCCATCTCCCCTCTTCTCTTCAACCTAGCGGTTAATGCCCTTGCTGACATCTTAGACAAGGCTAGGTTGGCCGGCTACCTAAAAGGGATAGTTCGTCACTTGATACCTGGTGGTGGTGTCACCTGATTCGTCTCCAACGTATCTATAATTTTTGATTGTTCCATGCTATTATATTACCCCTTTTGGATGTTTATGGGCTTTATTCTACACATTTATATCATTTTTGGGACTAACCTACTAACCAGAGGCCCAACCCATATTGCTATTTTTTTTGCCTATTTCAGTATTTCGAAGGAAAGGAATATCAAATGGAGTCCAAACGGAATGAAACCTTCGGGAGCGTTATTTTTGGAACAAATCTGATCCGGAGAGCCTGGAGTGCAAGTCAAGAAATCTCCGAGGGCCCCATGAGATAGGAGGGTGCGCCCCCCCTAGGGGCGCGCCCCCCTGTCTCATGGGCCCCTCGGGCATCCACCGACGTACTTCTTTCTCCTATATATATCCACGGACCCCGAAAACATCCCGGAGCACCACGAAACACAATTTCCACCGCCGTAACCTTCTGTATCCGCGAGATTCCATCTTGGAGCCTTCGCCGGCACTCTGCCGGAGGGGGAATCGATCACGGAGGGCTCCTACATCAACACCATAGCCTCTCCGATGAGTTGTGAGTAGTTTACCACAAACCTACGGATCCATAGTTATTAGCTAGATGGTTTCTTCTCTCTTTTTGGATCTCAATACAATGTTCTCCCCCTCTCTTGTGGAGATCTATTCGATGTAATCTCTTTTTGTGGTGTGTTTGTCGAGATCCGATGAATTGTTGGTTTATGAGCAAGTTTATCTATGAATAATATTGGAATCTTCTGTGAATTCTTTGATGTATGATTGAGTTATCTTTACAAGTCTCTTCAAATTATCAGTTTGGTTTGGCCTACTAGATTGATCTTTCTTGCCATGGGAGAAGTGTTTAGCTTTGGGTTCAATCTTGCAGTGATCTTAACCAGTAACAGAAAGGGTTGCAAGACACGTATTGTATTGTTGCCATCGAGGATAACAAGATGGGGTTTATATCATATTGCATGAGTTTATCCCTCTACATCATGTCATCTTTCTTAATGCGTTGCTCCGTTCTTATGAACTTAATACTCTAGATGCATGCTGGATAGCGGTCGATGTGTGGAGTAATAGTAGTAGATGCAGGCAGGAGTCGGTCTACTTGTTATGGATGTGATGCCTATATACATGATCATGCCTAGATAACGTCATAATTATTCACTTTTCTATCAACTGCTTGACAGTAATTTGTTCACCCACCATAATACTTATGCTCTCGAGAGAAGCCTCTAGTGAAACCTGTGGCCCCCGGGTCTATCTCTTATCATATTTGCTTTCAATCTACTTTTATTTGCATCTTTACTTTTCTGCATCTATATTATAAAATACCAAAAATATATTTATCTTATCATACTTTCTCTATCAGATCTCACTTTCATAAGTGACCGTGAAGGGATTGACAACCCCTTTATTGCATTGGTTGCGAGTTCTCAGTTTGTTTGTGTAGGTGCGTGGGACTTTTGAGGAGCCTCCTACTGGATTGATACCTTGGTTCTCAAAACTAAGGGAAATACTTACGCTACACTTTGCTGCATCACCCTCTCCTCTTCGGGGAAAACCAACGCTAGATCAAGACGTAGCAAGAAGGATTTCTGGCGCCATTTCCGGGGAGGTCTTCGCTCAAGTCAAGACATACCAAGTACCCATCACAAACCCATCTCCCTCGCATTTACATTATTTGCCTCTCGTTTTCCTCTCCCCCCACTTCACCCTTGCCGTTTTATTCGCCTTCTCCTTCCCAATCTCCTTCTCTCTTTTCACTTGCGTTTTTCCGTTGCTCGTGTGTTTACTCGTTTGTTCCATCAATATGGCTAGTCTTCCTATCCTCGTTATTACTCCCGAACATGAAATCCTCAATTTTAAACAAAGGGAGGGAGAAAATTTAAAAGATGCTTGGCATAGAATTTGCAATGCTCAAAATAGATCTACTAGGAAGCTTTCCACTTCCGTTCTTCTCCGCAATTTTTATGTAGGCATCACTCCTTGGAATAGATGTGTTCTTGATACTATCGCCGGAGGTGATTTCTTGAGTAGCCATACGTTTGATGCTTATAATGCTATGTTAGGTTTGTTTGGCTCACCACCTCTTTTGGTCAATGGAACTATTTTAAGCTTAGAACACGTTATGCAACGGCTTGATATTATTGAAAATAAAATTTCCACTGTTGAGTTGGTTGAAAATTTGGATAAAAAGATTCATAATCTTATCACTCAATATGAATCTAGGGTTGGAGTCACTTTGAAAAATCTTAAAGAGAAAGAACCTATAGTTAAAGAAAAAATAGATCTTGATTCTGCTAGAATTGGTAAACTTGAGGATATAATTACCAACTTAGGTTCGGCGTTTTCTCCCATAAAAAACACTCCAAAACCCCGTACAAAAACCACCAAGTTTATTTATGTTCCTAAAAATAAGGGTGAAACCTCTAGTAAGGAAGACGCGGACCTCAAATCCATAAGTGTTCATCCTAATTGTCTTTCTATCGTTAAGGAACCTTTTGCTACAACCGAATTTCTTGAATTTTTTCCCAAAGATTTAATCAATGCTGAAAGGGGAGAACCTCCTAAGGATTATAAGTGCTCTATTGATGAATCTAGTGCCAAAGATGGCAATAGTTAAATCTATCCTTGCTTTTATGCCTAGCTAGGGGCGTCAAACGATAGCGCTAGTTGGGAGGCAACCCAATTTTTCTTTATGTTCTTTGCTTTTGCTCCTGTTTAGGAATAAATCTTGCATCTACTCTCTGTTTAGATGTGTTTTTATCTTTTAATTAGTGTTTGTGCCAAGTAGAACCGATAGGATAAGCTATGATGATAGTTGATATGATTCTGCTGAAAAACAGAAACTTTGCGCTCACGAGAAAAAATTCAATAAATCACAGAAATGTGATTTTGCATCGATTCTTTTTGCTACTGATCAATAGACAAATTTTCCACTACGTCCTATTTTGGTATGAGTTTTAGAGTTCCAGAAGTTTGCGTTAGTTACAGATTTCTACAGACTGTTCTGTTTTTGACAGATTCTGTTTTTCGTGTGTTGTTTGCTTATTTCAATGCATCTATGGCTAGTAAATTAGTTTATAAACCATAAGGAAGTTGGAATATAGTAGGCTTGACACCAAAATAAATAAAGAATGAGTTCATTGCAGTACTTTATGTGGTGGTTTTGTTTTCTTTCACTAACGGAGCTTATAAGATTTCCTGTTGAGTTTTGTGTTGTGAAGTTTTCAAATTTTGGGTAAAGCCTTTATGGACTATGGAATAAAGGGTGGCAAGAGCCTAAGCTTGGTGATGCCCATGGCACCCCAAGATATTTAAGAGTATCCAAAAGCCTAAGCTTGGGGATGCCCCGGGAAGGCATCCCCTCTTTCATCTTTGTTCATTGGTAACTTTACTTGGAGCTATATTTTTATTCGCCACATGATATGTGTTTTGCTTGGAGCGTCGTTTATTATATTAGTCTTTGCATGTTAGTTTACCACAATCATCCTTGCTGTAAGACACCTTTTGGGAGAAGCCTATTTGGTTAGAATTTGCTAGAATACTCTATGTGCTTCACTTATATCTTTTGAGCTTGATAGTTTTTGCTCTAGTGCTTCACTTATATCTTTTAGAGCACGGCGGTGGTGTCTTAATTTTGAAGAAATTGCTAGTCTCTCATGCTTCACTTATATATTTTTGAGAGTCTTTCAGAACAGCATGGTATTTGCTTTTGTTACAAAGTTGGTCCTAGAATGATGAGCATCCAAGTTGG